>JAQGCB010000196.1:0-28114 GCA_034698835.1 Protaphorura tricampata
GATTTCTACTCCTATTTCAATATTCTCGATTATACGAATCTTCTATTTACATCGATCTGGAGAGAGAGAGTGGGAGGAAAGTGCTCCCATTGTGATCCTAAATTTTGTGAAGTTTTATTCTGGTTTGTGTGAAATCATGGATGCTTCATCATTCTAAATTTGTAGCATTCTAAGGATTTTGAATTCGTGAGGCCATAATAATAATAATTTCTCGTTAGCATAGTTAAACCAGCACCCTGTACCACTGTTATGATGTTTAAAACTTGATGAATTTTGTTAAGGCTTCAAGCCTAGTGAGTTTTTTTTGCTTACCTCTAGAACAGAATCATCAAGAGAATTTCTGGAGTTCTTGCCGAAGAGGAAGCTCAAGGGTCCCCAAGGCACCTTTTTATTCCCTGATGCGTCTTGATTGGCAACCTAAAGACAATGATAAATTACTTCTTTTAGCAACATAGCAACTACAGTCAAGCCAGAGCCAACAAACCAATTTAGATACTTGATTAGCTCCAAAGGTAGTCAGTCAGTTTTCAGCAGCATCAAGTACAGAATACATAGCCAAAAAAATCCCGTCACTCAGAATTTAAAATCATGGCATGTACGTACGTACGTACGTACGTATCTCTCATACATACATTCCATTGAATGCTATGCTATTCCATGCTAATAATATTATTGGATACAAAAACTGTGCTACACGCTGTAATGCACCTGCTCATCTAACAATCTAAAAATTTAACTCATCCACCTGAGCTTGAGCACATTGTTGCATTGCATGTTGACTCTCTTGGCAGTTCACATATAGTGTACAGTACTGTAATTTTTGAGAATGAGCACATCTCTACTACGGCTAAAAATAGGTGGGACATTAATTTGCATAAAGTCAGAGTCGTACAACAAGCAACGTATGTTTTTGTACATTATTTGGCATGAAGAGAGTTGAATGTGTATTATTATGAGCACGCAAATTAAGTTGGCGTTAAAACTTTGGGATTTATGGGATTTTTATATTTGATTACGTACGTTTTTAACGTTACGTGGAATTTTCATTTGCACAATGTTGTGTATGTGCTAGAGATCATTTTCTGCATGACTACAAGTAGAAGTAATAAATGATTTCATTAAACAATAGGATATGCATATGTAGTATTCTAGAATATTTACTACTACTACTACTAACATCCATGGACATTGTATTTTGAGGCCATGCTATTGCTATGTGCTGTTATATATTGACCAACTTGCGCAATTAAAATTTAAAAAACTCATGACATTCCCAACTCATGATGGAATGTGCTTACCTGTGTTATGTTGTGTGCGCAGTAAGAAATTTTGCACGTTATACAAAAGAATACACACGTTTGTATTGTTTATGACAATAATGCAGTGCAATACTGTTACTGGCACGGCACAAGTACACATTTGTGTATAAAAAGTGTGATGAGCTAGAGCTATAGAATCCTATACAGACAGGGTAAGGCTTAATTAATTCCAAAAAAGTTTAGATGATCCTACTTGAGAGATTGCTCCTACACTGCTACACTGCTTGTGCTTATATCCACGGCCTACCTACCTGAGATTCATTGAAGGTATGTCATGTCATGCTCTTGACAATAATTGTAATCGCATAAGTAAGAAGAAACAACGACACAAATTATTTATTGTTCATGAAAGACATGATAAAAAAAATTACAAAACAAAAACAAAATGATGAGCTCACCCCCTTTCCGCCCTTCCCATTCTGTTGAACAGTATTATTCTCTCTGGAGGGTCCACGTTGGTCTCCTTCTGTAAATCAACAATCAATTATAAACGAAATTAGTCATGCGAATTAATTTTCAGCACGAATTAACACAAAAATAATAAAATCCCACGATTTGTGGGATTAGTAATTACGGGAGTCAGTCTGTTAGACTATTTACCACCGCATACGACATTCCATTCGGTATTAGATTGATCAAAATTTTCCATGTCTAAAATTGGGAACCGGTTTTGTATTTATTTCGGGCAACACCCTTAGTGTTATAGTTATTTGTTATTTCTTGTTAGGGTCTTGAACTTATCCAATCAAATCACAAATGGAACTTTTTCCTACTTGCCTCTTGTAATGAGAAATGCATAAATCTATTTTGACAATCAAAACCTCTTAAGCTATTGTCACCCATTTCGTACATTATCGGAGTCAGAGTCAGAATATTCAATTTCCCAAATAACTTTAACACGATTAACCTGAAGTCGAATCTGCAGTTTTAAGCAAAAAATACTCAATCAAGACACAAAAATTACTCCACATAAGTCCACGTCAAATTAGGTCGTATTATTTTCAAATTGCCGTTGGCATAAATGTTTTAATTCGAAATCTCCATATAAGGGAGAAGTCAGAGTGAAGAGTTTGATTTATAAACCTATATTTTTACAATTCTAGTTGTCGACAGAAATGAGAAAAATTAAAGAAATGCGGAAAATAACCTTCGACGTAAACACAGAAATAACTTCAGAATAAATAATTTATTGCAGCAATTTTGTGGTAGATTAGTGCAAGTGCACTGTGCACTTGTAAGAAGTTAATTAATCTACGAAAAACAAGTCGACTCTATACTTTCATCCGGTTTGATGCTCATCATTTTGACAGCACGATGATTGCCGATTGCGGCTTACCTTGAAGTTTCCCATCAAAAATTAAAAGATCTCACGTCACTTGTCTCTTTATTCTAAAGTCAGGAATGACATAAATTCCATCACTAGTCTTCCTTATTCTTTTACAAATTCTTGAACTAATTACAATTTTATAATCTTACACATTTGGGGTAAATTCTCTTATCTATTAAAATCGTAGAGACAATCACTCAATTTATTTCAAGTACCTATTTTACAATGTACTAAAAGTAAAATGTTAATTTCTTGGAATAAGGAACAGGCCCAATTGAGCATATCTATAAAAATTTACCGTTCAGTAATTCAAATCCTAGCATTTGTCTCGATGTGAATACTCGTATACTATTTTCGGGGATGGAAAATCCTCCTTATTACTTACCATTGTATCATAAATATCTTCTTTACAATGTTTAGGAAGGGTTTACGAACACTATACCAGTGCAAGATCTAAATCGTGTAAAACTTGAACTTGTTTTTTTTAATTCGTCTTGAATGCATAATTAATAGGATGCCCATGTTTACGACAATTTTTGCATTCAGCGTGTTAGGAATTTTCAAACTCGAGGCGAATTGTATTGTTGAATGGATTAAGCAACTTTTTGGTTTTAGTGCATCATATTTCCTACAACAATCAGATTTGAATTTTCCAATACAATATGCGTGTTGTGTGGATTGCGTGGAGTTCGTACATAGTTTATACATGTAAATACATACATGCATGTAATGTTAATTCCATCCTAATCGTAAGTGGTCATTCATTCATTAAAGTGAATTGGGATGAAACTGTTTGTTGTCTAAAGTCTTAAAGACGTTAATGGATGCTCCTTAAGACGAGGAAGATGCACGATAGCTGCATGCAAGTGTCTGTGTGAACCATAAGAGCCAACGCACCCATTGTCATCGAATTAACTTCTTAATGAACAACCTACTTTTTTCAAAAGCCTACTTCCTCAGTGAAGAAGAGACGCTCATTCCTCCCCATCTCATCTTTATCAAACAATTCCCAAAAATCTTGACAATCTTGAGCTACCATCTCAACAGCTATGGCATAAATTCGCGAGAGAACTGTGCAACCCAATGGAAAGATTTTGATTTCTATTACTGTTGGCGCAAGTGCCAAGAAAATTCCAAAACTATCTGTTTTGTCAGCGTTACAATAAAAATGGGAAAAATGCCTTCGGTATCAATTAAAAAAAAACCTTAACGGGGTTTTAATTTTCCGTTGTCTTGTATTTACAACATTGAATACTAGTTTTCCTCAAAAGTAAACTCTCAACAAAATCATTTCGGTTTGTTCCTATACAATAAGAATTAGATTGCGTAAAAATTGGATTCCATACATTGAGATTTTTTTATGTCCACCGAAAACATATGAAACAAATACTTTTAGTTTTGCAAAAGTTGAGCTGACAATTTCACTGAGAATAAATAAAACACAACTTCCTTCGTTCTTTTTTTTTGGTTAACGTCAGGAAATCGATTATTGTATTCATTCGAGTGCAACTTGTGGCGAAAAAGTTATGGGGAAGAAACTGAAAAAGGAACCAAATTACAGAGTTTAGGTTTTTTTTGGTTGACTCAAACTTCGAATGACGACAAGTGTGAGTGTGAGTAGACGTTCCCACTCTACAACATGCTCTCAGAAATTGTTCAAAAGTTCTTATAAGGTACAAGAACACGAATTTATGAATGGTGTCTTATGGCTAACCACAGATCTGTAAAGTTTTATGTCTGGCTGACCTTAAACTGTCTGTAGGAATGGACGCTCCACACGTAAAAGTAAAGACAATGCAATGAGTACGTTGTACGTTTGTATTCCTCAATCTGTGAATTCATGTCATGCCGAATATCACTCAATCCTCGACTATCAATTGCTCATTTAAAAAAATAAGGAATCTATCAGCACAATGTTCCTAGAATTGTGTATTACCAAAAACCAGTCTGCTTGGCGCCATTATCTTCAAAAAAAATAGTAGCAGGAAAAACGTAGGATTTTTTTTACTAGCTCTCGCTCTCACGAAATGAATTGATTTTTGCCATTGACCAGTGTTCTTAAACGATTTATGTGTTGATTTTTAGGTAGCACATTGTCAGTTGACTGCTGACACATTAATTTTGTTAATCAGTCATCCGCTTAAGATCCTTATTCAATTTAAACCTTTTCTGAGCTCATATGAAACATAGTGTAGCACGCGAATCAGCTTAAAGGATTCTAACCCAATACATATAGTCAAATACATGATGAAAATAAATACAAAGAGAAATCACTGAACCGGTAAATCTTTAAAAAAAATATTCGGAGAAAGCACAATGACAATCTCGCTCAGGAATGTACGTATGTACTTTGTGTTGCATGTGCAAGCCCGGAGGTAACTTCTACCCTACTGACCACTCAAAGTAAACTAATTTCCATTTTTTTTGGCCACAGTGGTTAGGTACTGCATTGTGTACCTTACGGTACTAGCGTGACATCTTAAATTAATCTCACGGCTAGAGAATTGGACAGGGTTTCTCAATTCATGTAATGAAGTGAGGAATAAGTATGGTAGGCAAGTTTCGCTACATGCTCGAAATTTTGCAAACTCTTTGATTGCATTTCTAATGTGTTAAAATTTTGAAGTTTGAGTTGAGCTATCCTCTAGAACTATTTTCTAATCAGGTATTTATTGTAATATCTCCTAGTTGTTCCGATTTGTCCAGCCATTCTGAACTTTTCTGCACGCAAAATATGAATAGCGTATAAATGTAGAATTTGCGAAGCCAAAGCTAACCAAAACCGTGTGACCGAGGAATTTGCCGCGGACAAGGCATGTTAAAGTAGTTAAACAAACACAGTGGGGGTACGGCCATTATAATGCATTGTGGTGGTGCTGGTGGCGGCGGTCAGGCTTGAGTGCTCCAATTCATTTCTTACACGAAATACCACTAAGTATTGTGCACACAATACAACAGTATCATATAAATGTTCGTATTTTTTACAAGAAACTTGTAATTCAGCCACAAGACCTACCTCAATATTACCGTCATTTTTTGGTTGTTTGGTTACCTCGCAATTCGTATTTGGTCTCCCTAATGCATAAAAATCAAGTGAGTGAATTCCTCAATTCTTCACCCAGAAATTGAATGGAATGCAAATGATCCTAATGTTTAGTGTGACCCGTTTCCTGTAGTTCAACTTTTGTCCCGTTAGGTGCAATTAAAAAAATTTCAAGGATTACCTTTAACACACTTGTGAGTAAGTAACGTTAACGCACAAATGAATAAATTTAGTTTTAAGGGGGGATTGATTTCTAAAGTTTAACATTCAATCAGCGTACTTCCTGCCCAATTGACCAAACCAAGGCAAGGTTTGTTTTCACTCCTTGTCGTCCTTTGTACTTGAAAACAAGAGTAGTTGATTGGACGTCAATTAACCTACCTTTCCTCACACCTCAAGAAAAAGAACAGAACTAAAGTTCGTTCTGGTTCAATAAGTTTCTTTCATAATTGATTCCTATCGGCAAGATCAAAACCGAACGGTTAAACTAAACTAACTAGCAATTAAGAATTTGTTAATGAATTCAACGTGAGGAACGCGCCGTCGACACACTTCCTTGCTTAAGGTCATTTCGGTGTCAATCTATGTTACCGCCCGAGCAATTTCAAATAGACATAAAATATAATTAAGTATTGTGCCAGTTAATATCCACAACTGTCAGTCCGTCGTAGGAAGTCCGTGTTTTTTTTTGCTTGATTGGGGTCCGACACATAACATCTTATGACATCCGCAAGGTCAAAGGTTATTGTGTTATCTTGTTGTACACTTGCGCAGAGTTATGGAAAATCCAGTGCTATGCGTTCGCACACCTGGTTGTGTACAACGTCTGTCCATAAAAATCTACAGTCGTTGTAATAAATAATAAAAGCCTTAGTTGAACGTCTCATGCAAGAGTTGATGGGAGACGGGTTGGAACTCCCGTAAAAACTAAATTGAACCTCTACCTCACGTTTAGTTTGACAGGTTGAATTATTTAAATGATGTAAAATCGCTACTGACAAGGTTGGTTATAATGGATTTGCACTTGAGTTCCCCTTTACAAACCTTACTAATCTTCAACGAAGCGTCATGAATTTAGAATGAAACAAGCAAGAAAGAATTCAGACAGATCTGCTAATCTTTCCTTAGGCGCTGATTTTACTCATAGACTAGCAGCATCACTTGCAAACGCCATGTTAACACTCACTCAATAAACTTCAATTTGGCCATATTTTAACTCACCGCGATGCTAATTTTTTTCTGCTACTACAAACTATGTACAACTACAAGGTCTGACATACGCAAATTCCGCAAAGAATAAATTTGATTAAATACATATTACTTTCTTCGTATCATTTAACATTTGACTTGAGTGTTTAGTTTAGCACGAATGAACAAATCCTGATCGCTCTTTAATACACTATAAACAAAGAATTTGAATGCACATCAAGCATAGCATAACATAACATGATACGTTACAGGGACTTTCATAACAATTCTGACCCGACCTATACATAAAAGCCCCATCACAGGGCCCCCAGAGAAAACTGACGTTACAATTACAATATTACTCGAAATAAATATGGAATGTTTCCCGTCTTCTTCCTTTAGTAAGCGGAGAATCCATGATTGGTCATAAACCACCCTGTACATATTCATATACATTGCATATATTAAAGTCATACTCGTCACGAAATTTGTTCACAATGTTCAACTAATTGCACACGGAGAGTCATAATTATTATTAATCGCAACAACCACCATTATGGCTGTGGTCCATGCCCTTGAAATTCAACTACGCTTGCCACCGTATTTAGTAAGACATTTGGACACAAACAAATGTGATAATTATTCGGTTGATAAATAATTCATTCTGCAAAACTTGTACATTTGTATGTATCGTACATAGTATGTACATACCTTGCCGCATAGACGTACAAATATTTTGGCCAAGCCTCAGACGACGAGACATGTTAACCTCTGTCATCGTCGCCATCACTATAGCTAGCTGATTTTGCTTTTAATGTGCGTTACGTTCTTGTACAACAAAAAAAAATTATAAAACAATAATAATTGTCGGACGTCTGTTTGTAACAATGCATGAATTATGTCTTCCTCAAAATCTAAATATTACACTCCCTTATTTTGAGTTCCAATTATTATTGTTACAACTACAACGGAGACACGACATGGTTTTGATTTTGTAAAATTAAATTAATTTGAAACAAATTATAATACATAACGTAATTGAATTACTTAGTTGCATTATTTACATGGGGGTGTAGGTTATAAATGCAGTTAAACTTTTCAGTCTTAAAGTGATTGTAAATTTCAGTGATTGTTTGATTAGATCAGAGCAGAGCTGAGCTATTTAATTCATGCTCCAATTGTCGGTCTAAAGGGTGACACGAAGGAACAATAGAATAAAGTGTAAGAGTTTGGGTTGTAGTAAATTGTAATTGTAATTGTTCTGGCCATGTTGCGTTATACATACATACAGGGCACTTTTACCTTCTATTATTGAATTTGAAAGGGAGTGGATTTTTTGAGAGGGAAATTATGTAATTGTTTTATAAAATCCTCATTCATCAGAATGATTAATAGGAGAGCAAGGTTAAAATGTTTCAATTCGGATCCCAATTCGTTATCAGATAAGAATAATCTTAAGTGTAAATTGCAATTCCAGTTAAGCTCATGTCCGAGGGCCCGTCTTAACTTACAACGCTACAACCATTTCGGCACTTACTAGTTATCCGTTTGAAGCTCTCAAAAAAAAATTCGACGCATATGTCCATTCCAGCAGGTGTCACTCGATCACTTACAATGTTTGACATCTCTGAGTCTGAGTCTGGCCGAATGATTAAATTCTTTCGAAATATTTCAGATTCCATTCTTATCATATGCTCCCAACCTTAATCCCTTACGTCCAATCGTCCAATATCAAAAGTCAGCATTATAGGCATGCATTGCTCACTAAACGCAATAGTGAAATTGCGATTGATGTCAACTGTCAATTCATGCATTAAAATAAGCCACAAGAGTGCTAAATTATTGATGTCACGTAACATACCCTACTTGAGTATACGTATGGATGTATGTATTAGTATTGTAAGAATTAACGAGCGTCCTTAAGATTGAAAATGACTAGACAGAAATTTTCTCAGTCATCTTAATACTCTTCGATTCCTTACAATCATACAACACAGTGCACAATGTCAATCATTTGTCCTTTTAATTACATCATTCTTCTAAGGGTTAATTTAACTTGATAACACTTGAAGTTTATAAATTCATTTTAAAATCTTGCAATTATGCAAATTATTTGCACGATTGCTCATGATCTGCGTTGAATGTATGATCCTCTAGCATACAAATACAAACGTTAATTCTGCAAAGATTGACCAAATTAAAAAAAGGCGTTTTTACAAGTTATCCCGCTAGGTTTTTTCGTCTACTTTACGAATTCAAGAACGACTAGACGACCACTGTGTCAGATTTAGCTCATAACACAGGTTGATTAGATTCATAAGGGCCAATTTGGAATGGAATAAGATAAAAATGAAAGTTTATGGAATTGATCCTCGAAGTTAGTTTGGTTCACACAATTACAGGGCACTCTTGTGTGCGTTTTATATGGGAATGTACATGACAAGAGTCAAAGATCACCTTTATTAGATGTCCTTCCATACAAACACACACTCACATACACATACAATACAACGTGACATCCTTTAGGCTTGACTTGACTGGCAGTATTTTGCATAGGATGTTCAATGCATTGCATTGCATTACAATTAAGAGATGAATTGACAGATCATCTCTGTGTGTAGGCTTATGCTTACGCTATGTCACTCTCATAAATTAATATGAGCATGTATGAGCATTATCCCTTCTCGTACGCATTCAATATTCAACCATGATATTATCTTAAGAATGAAATATAATTGATGACATGTATGCATGCACGATCAACCGCCTCTCTGTTTGTCTGTCTCGACTACTATAGGGCTACATAAGGCCGCTTTCAAGCTTTCACTTTTTTTTAATAATCAAAAGATTTTTCTGTACAAGATTCTCCTTTATTTTTTTTAACTTTTACACGGTCCCAATTTTAGTATCTGCAACCTGACTCACTATTGTGTTGTGGAAAGAAAACTTTCTGGGCCACCCTGTGCATTGTATACTATACTTTTTCTTGAATTTACCAGGAAATATATATAGAGGCAATTTAATCCTCTATTTTTGAAGGGATTCTCTTTTTATAGCTTCTTCACGATTTGTACATTTGGATAATCCATTATCTTATTGGAAACCATATAGGAATAAAATCGTAATCTTTTGGAATCTTACTACTTTCACTCCCACGTAACTTTTGACCTACACATTCAATTATTCTTATGAAACAGAAGGAAAAGCTTTTATAGATGCGTGTCTTTCTGCATGTACAATACACGTACTGACGTACTCATGTGCGTTCTTGGGATTAAAAGGTGGGGCAAAAGTGAATAAAAATTCCAAGAATATTCGCACGGGAGTTAACCTTATCAAAGTGCTCATCAAGAATGAATGCTCGGTGTGAAGGGTGAGAAGGTCGACTCACCTGTCGTGTGAACTCGAAAAGGAAAGTACAGTGCAGTCCAAGGAATGTATATCCTATCGTATCGTATCGTACAATAATATTTATAAGAGACATCCATTCATAATACTATGCATGAGCATGAGTAAATTCAAGGAATAATGACCATATACGTACGAGTATGTCTAATGTATAACATGCCCAGGAGCAGGAGAGTTAAATTAATGTTATTTAATTCCGCCGTCATGAGATAGTTCAATTGGACCGTGAGAATAGGGACATTCAAGCGTGCAAAACAATGCTCCCTCACAATTAGCTGCTTTAGCTTCAGCTAAATATATTGAATAAAAGTCAAGGAAATTAAACATACATAAGCTACATGCATTCTTATCATAGAATCGTCTGCAAGTACAACGAATGATGAATGCAATTTACAGATCCTGTTCTATGCATGTATGCAGAATGTAGAGGATGCGGACACTTGTTACGAAATCCTAACACCACCCTTGGGTTCTCCTAATGACTTTGTGTCAATATTTTGATTTAATCAAATGAACAGGGAGACAAATGATTCATACAAAATAAATTTGGCTAGGGAATTGCCATCGGACTATTGGTGGTGGAAACCACACGGTGGTTCATAACAATTCTGTCTCACTGCATAACAAGACGGTATTCAAATGATAAAGTTTGCATGGAACCATACTGTAAATCATTATTTTTAGTTGCCGATTGCGATAGAAATGATTTCGTAAAAAAACCTGTGGTTGATTCCTTATATCGTCGTTGGACTCGACTGATCAGATTAGGAATTCTAAAATAAGGTTTTATCACAACGTGTGGTGATGATGGCATTGATCTACTCTACATTACTTACTGTTTTTAATTTCTAAGAGAATAATATATAGAATCTTGTAGAAGGACGAGGCTACTGCGTGAAATCGATTGCACGATGGGATGGATTTGAAGATGACTGTGATTGCAACATTAAAATCGTGAGGCAATCAAGAAATTGGAAGAATATTCTGGGATACGCATAGTTTTGTTCGTACGTACAATACGCACTGACAACTCAATTCCCGATTCACAATTATTAATGAGATTCAAAATAATTTTGAGCACGTAAATTTAGTAAAGAGGTCATGAACAACAGAGGGGCAGCAAAAGCAATGCAGTTATTATTGAGTAATTCTTCTTTCGTTGAAATTAAACAGAAAAACGAATAATTAACATAAGATAGAAATAAATAAGCAAACCCTGCGACACTGGAATATAGTACTTGTATTATTTTGGTCAAACCAGTGATTATTATTTCAAAAATTGGGTTCAAGTTCAACGAAGTATGAACGAATGTACAGAAACAGAATAGCTTTTTTTAAATCCTCAAAGTTACAAAATCCTGTACATGCGATATTGCTTTGTACTTTGACATTTTATTGAAGAATATTTCGCAGAAAAAGTTACAGAGTCGCGTTAATAATAATGTCATAGCGTTGATAGCACTATTGATGTCAAAGTGTGCCGGAGGAAAGGACTTGTTAATTGTCACCCAACTTATGTACACGCTTTGATTAGTGAGTCAGAACAGAACTAGAACTTATTGTGTATTGCAATGCTAGTGCTAACGCTAAATTGTTCTCACTTAGTTTTGGGTTATTCTCTGCTAGCTAATGAAATTAATGACATAAAGCTACAGGAACAAAGGAACAACTTCCATCATTTCTGTCCGTCTCTTTTGTCTCGCTTCAACATCATATTCGTTTGAAGCCTAAGGGTCTCTTACCTACTACTACAAGTTGCATGTCATAAATAAAACGAGCAGATTCATTTCTCCTCAGAAATTAATCGTTCTTGTCATTAATAAAAATAAAATGCACTCAAAGTATGTTTTCTAACTGTTGCGTTGTAATCACAACTGTAATTAATATTTTTGAATATAAACCATTTATAATATTTTGAATAGCCTTAAAAATCCTGGATCCAACTAATCCTGGCTTCATACACAAAACCCCTAAGTAAAATATTAAATCCACTTCTGTTTGATAAATTTAAGCGGATTACGTCGCACGCTTCTAGGATTAATTATCCTTTAACCCACTTGGGACTTGGGAGAGCACAGATTATAGAAGTCTGCAATTTAATGCTAATGACCATAGGTTGTAAACATGGTCATTTGTTTAATTACTTCGTTTCTAATCGACTTAAATATTTTCACAGCAGGTGAAATCCTGTAGAGTGTTCGTGTCAGAAGGTCAGAGGGATCAAAAATTCAACAAAGACCACTTACAAAGTTATTATGTTTCAATGATGCGGCGAAGGTGTAGGTTACACAGTATATAAAACATAAACGCAATGGAGTAGGTAATTGATAAAATCTTGCACGAATTTTTGTGGTTCATTTCATTCATGATCTCATCTCATGTATTGTAGCTTTGAAAATTGTAAACAAGACCAAATGAGAGTGCCAGATAATTTCGAATGTCAAATTCATAGCTAACTTTATTCTTGGAATAATCCATTGAGATATTTTCTTATTTTACACATTAAAACAAAAAAAAATTAGCATGATTTGAGATGAATACGGACTCTATTCAGCCAATTCTACCCTGAAGTGATAGAGTGATGATATTATGACAAATGTTTAATTCCTTACGAGCGTACAAGTTAATTAGTATTCATTCCTTCACAAGGTCGAGTGTGTTGATTCGACCCAGGAAGCTTAACTAGATTATGACGCGACTCCCAAAAGGTTGACAGGTAATTATAAATAGACAGACTGAGAATTTTAACTAGGAAATTCCTTTGGTTTCTGTCCAAGCAAATCAGAGGTCCTGTCCTGTCCTAATGGCTCGATCATTTGTCAATTTTGCTTAACAATGTGAAGTTTATAGTAGTACTGGACATGCTATTCATAGAAGAAAGGTTCTTGACATTTCGAGCACTTCTACAAAATAAATTCTACAAATGTTTTCACATGCAGTCGTGCACAAAAGGGTTTTCCCTGAAGAAAATTTATGTGTGAGAAAATTATAATGCGAAAGGTCGGGAGTAATTCGCGGCCTTGTAAGTTCAATAATTCTGTGTGAAAATCAATCAACTGTTGAAAAATTTTCCAAATTGTTCTGGTCGGATCAATTGACAACTGTATAACATAAATGTTAGGAAGGACTGACTTTCTACTCTCGGTGAATTTTGTTATATTGAGTTTTATTTCATCAACCTGGAATTTTATGAGATACCTTTTTTGGGATTGTCTTGTCGCCCAGATTCCAAGAACCTCGATTGTACAAATTCTTCCGTCGTCCTACTTAAGTAAAATAAGCTCAGTCGCGCGTCGTAAAGTCTCGTCCTGAGATTACACTCAAATTTCAATTTCGAGGGACTAGAAATTCTTAGATCGTTTGAAGCTGCCCTTAGGTCTCTAAACGTCTTTACTTTTTACTCGGGATCTTACACAGGATTCCCATTTATAAAGCCCTCAAAATTATCCCAAAGAGATTAGATATTAGTTTGTAGTGTAGTGGAGTGTAAGGTTCAGGTAGAGAATGAAAGCACTTTGGCGTAAACTATCCCTTGTTATCACTTTTTTTTTCTTTACTTAGAATTAGAACTTACTTTTTGTTTCACTGGAGTCATCGACGAAGCTAGGGTTATCATAAGCAGACTGCTTCCCTCTGACTGGACCACCTTCATCACCTGCTTCGACTAGAACTAAATTAGCCAAAGGTGAGTCTGCAACAACAATAGAAAAAGAGAAACAACAAATTAATGACAGACAGAACAATATAATAAAAAATAATAAAAAAAAACTTCCCATGCCATGACTTCTATACTCTACTCATCTTTTATCTGATTCTATTGTATTCTCCGCGCAGTTCTAACCAATATGTCGTAATAATTAGCGCTGTCGTTGTCAAGAACATCTCGCTTGTCTTATGTCGCGAACGGTTTGCCTTTGAATTGAATTTCACAATTCATGAAATTCGCTGATTACGGACGGATTATGACAATCTGTGCAATTGGAGATTAAAGTTTCCATCTGTAAACACCCGCATTCATGATTTATGTATGAATAATGAGTTAGACAGTTGATTTCACAAGAAATCTTACGATACAACCAAGCAAAGTAAACTCGTGTCTTGTACGTGAGGTAGTATCATTTCTAAGTATTACACTCAATGAACAAATACTAGTCTTGTAATTGTACAAAGCAAAGCGGTTTTTTAAGACTTCGAAGACAGTTTTTGACTCCTGGCTAGAAACCTTTCACTTATTCCCCAGTTTCACTTCAGAAGCTTTAAGTCTTTGAGCATGCAAATTCTTAATTAAATGAGCATTGACCGCTTCAGCAATAATTTTTTTCTGATATACTAGTATTTCGCGTGCGACGCGGCCTAAAATGATGTTCTTTATAATTGCTCTCAAAACTCGCATACAGCAAAGTAGTATAATTTCCAAAAAATTTTAATACGGCGTGTCATGTATGTTTAAAAAGTCGAATTCTTCAAAGCGGCCTAATCATAACTTTGCCGCAGACGCTGCAGTCCAATACTTGCACTAATTACAAAGTTTTTTTTTTAAAAAAAGAAGAGAAAATAGATTGTTTAAGAAACCCGGCCCTTTGAAAACTGAAATTCTCTTGAGGCTAACCGTTAACTGACATAATGCCCCTCCCATAATAATTTCAAGGCCGCAAATGAGTTAGTATTCGGGGGACGCATACCGTAATGAAACTTCAACTCACTACTTTCGTTGATTTCAAAAAATAAGTAAGACAGATAGTTAACTAATGACTACACTTGTTCACCTATATAATGTAACATCCCACACACATTTGCTTTGCTTTGTGGTTTTGTTTTATTGACCGACTGTCTCAAAAATCGTGCACGGTCTATTCTACTTTCGGGTGAAAAATGCCGAACTCTTTTTTCTTGACAACTAACCCGCTAGAAAGTTATTTGAGAAGAAAGAATACATAAGAACATAGGAAAGTGATGTATTTTTTTAAGCCTCAGGCTCTCATCATCATTATTAAAATCTCAAGCTCTTTTTCGGCTTCTCACCATGATCATGAAAACAGAAAACGTAAACATGGTATTTTCCTATTCCGTCCACCTTACTTCTTCTATTTAATGACGGTCTTAAGTCTTAAGCACACCTGGATACTTTTGTCTTTACAGTTTTCTACGCTGTTCTCATGGATTTTTTTTCTGTATTCAAAACGCGGGTGTTGATTTTCTTATATGCACCTTGTTGCATCATAATACACTCTGTTGATAATGACCGACTTAATAAGGCGTGAGAAAAATATTAAAAATTCAGACGGAGGTAAATAATTATTTCTGTGAGAAAAAGTGTTGAATTGAAAATGAATTTACTGAGAACCATGCGAAAGGATGTTTTCATTCGACCAAAGGAATTTTAATTCCTTCCAAAAAATAATTCCTGCATGTGCAATAAGGACTTTATGCATATTTTGGCACATTATGTGACTTTCCTAGTCATAATTTCCTTCCACTCCTCAATTTCAGATTGAAATAAGCTCAAGACCATTCACTCATTTATTTGATTGAATAAAACACCTTTCACCGGTGATGTATTCTTATTCTTTACATTCTCCCTGTGTTCAAGGTACGTGTACAGAGGTACGCTACCAAATACCAATTTTTATTAAAACTCTACCTTCTCCATCTTTTATCATTGAAACAGGCTAAGACCTTATTATTTGATTTTTCGAATTTTAAACTAGTCGAATATTTAGTGTCAACATGGGGTCTCAGGTTTTTAATAAAAATCAGTTGATTTCCATATAAAGTTGAGCATGGCGGACTGGAGGTTAATGAAATCCAGACGGCAATGTTGTATTTGTATGGAAGACAAAAGGAAACGCCTCCAGCGTAATTTGTTTAATGAAAGGAAACTGACTCTCATTTCTTTTCTTCCTTTCATTTATTTCTATATTTTAATATTAGCCCGTCTGCTCTGTCTCAACCTAATAATGCAACGACGGAATTTAATTTGAAGAATACAAAAAAAACTACGACCTTGACTGGACTTGCTCAGGTATTCTGACGAGACATGGAGAAATTGTTCCCTCCTTGCTCGACGGACGGTGTATGTATACCAAAATTTGTTGTTCCCTTTAGAAGAATATAAACCCAGCGGCTAAAATCTCATCTGTTCTCATTCTTTACTCTACAATGTCTTGACACGACAACAATGTAAAAATGCATATAGTGTGAACAATTGCATGCATGCTTTGAAGTCCGAATAGCGTCTCCTCTTGTCTCCATCCAATCTTCTCTCAATCTATACAGGTATAATCAAAACAGTAGAAACTGTTAAGTATACAGTGCAGGCCAAAATCGTGACACTTTGATATTGAAAAGTTATGGAAGGGCCTTCAATATTTAGAAAAATGTCCGAGTTGTAATACAATCAATGAGTTTAATAGCGACTCAGTGATTTCCGATTTCCAAGTCAGGCAATGGCGATAGAAACAACTTATTACTAACGAACGGACGGACAGACAAACAGAATGATTTGATAAGTCGTTTAAATTGTACCCTTTCGTCACACCACGCTTGGCTTCACCCTGAATTATTTTTACAACTCTCATTATCTGATATGCTGCACTAGCTCTGCAATGCACTGTGTGTTATGTACTGGATGCATTGTTGTTTGCATTGGGTCCGAGTCTAAGCAAATGTGATATCATCACATTTTTTGGATTTGCATCAAATTATTACGGTCTAGTTTTAACAACATTTCCGCTACGAATTGTGATTCTGGTATTAACTTCACAATGTAAATATTTTTGTAAAAAAAATAGCTAGGGGGATGATGACCTTATTATCTAATGAAAAATAGACTATTATCGTATACGCTCTTCCCTAAACAACTAAAAGTTTTATGGTTAGAGGTTTCTAAAAAATACTGCAGGGATGACCAGGGAATTTACATCACGATCATGGTGTTCCATTTCTAGTGACTCTTACGAGAAATGGAACACCTTAATCGTGACGGCGCCACCACGGATTCTAAGGTGTGTGCTATCCATGCATGCAGTGAATTTTGCCAAAACAAGCACGAATTCTACCATTGTACACCACTGGAGATTAAATGAGCTAAGGATACCCGCGTAAAGTAAAAGACAACCCTTAGCTATTGTTCCCTTGAATACGTTGATAATTTATAATTGTAATTCCATGGTGGAATTTACACTTTACAATTGCATGAGTAGTCCAAAGTTGTAACATAATAATCACGATTCAAAAAGTGCAGTGGACGTCTCCCCTGTGTGTACGCATTATTGCACCTGTCCAACACGATTCTGATCACATTGTGAACATAATGTATTGTAATAAATCATTGTTAGTGGGATGCTTTAAGCTTATGCCTTTCTTGTAACTTCTAAATACAGTAAGAGATCAACAATGACCAAAATGGAGAAATGTTTCCCTTCCATTTGTATGATATAACAGTGGGAGGGGCGGGCCACAAAGTCATGGTCATTCGTCCACATTACCACATTAAGTCAAAATGCTCAACACGAACTAACTAATAATGATAACGATGGAACATCCAAATCCAAGTGCGAGTCTGTCAAAAAGAGCCCAAAATGGATCTAATGGAGATTCTCAGCTTTTTCTTTTCCATAACTTTTGTCTGGCTCATTAATGACCAGGGATTTATGAGTTTTTTCTTTAGAATCCCGAGACAGAGATATTGTGTAGGAAGGATGGGCAATATTGAGTAATGTGGGCTCGCTGCGTTTTTTTTAAACTGCAAGGCTAGAAATCCTTAAAAGAATTCTGTTAATGGCTTTTTTTTCTAATTAGTGCTGGAAAAAATTGACGATTAATGAATAACAATTGAACGAAATGATTTGTATTTATACATCAAGCGTCACCAATTAATTCAGGAAATCAGGTAGGGTTTGCGAATACACTTATATTTTGGTCCTTGTAACGAGAGAACATTTACATCTTGTGATTCGTAATAACGAGATTTTCCTAAAACCCTCGATCAAATCCCAAATTTTGCCCAAAATTGTTGATTGCATTAAAATCTAACATCTCTGAGTTAACAAATACAGCGGTTCTTAAGTCGAAACTCTGCCAAGTTTGGATAACTGGGATAAACTTTACAATCTGCAATAAAAATTACGCTTGCACAATATCAATTTTGTAAGAGTCAGTCGAAATGAAAAAAAATAACAACTTTTATTGTGTTGTCGCCTGTGTTTTTTGTGTTTTGGCAAATTCACATTAAAGTAGTTGGTATTACTTTCTGTGTATTGTATAAGGTAACTTAACTCCACTTACATCACTACATAGTTAATTTAATCGGAATTGAGTTAATGTAATGTGATTGGCAAGGTAAAGTCAAATACCTATAACATGATACACCGCAGCGCAGTAACAGTAACAGCTCTACGGTACTAAAATAATCCACAACCGACAAAGCCATTTCATTTTACCAATTACTTCAATTATGGTGATGACGATAGGGAATATTATAGTCCCTCGTTTGAAAATAACTTGGCAATTCTACAATTCAAAGAAAAGGTTGCGTTTTCTTTTGGCCCCTAAAGTATTTATAGCAATTAAGAATGAAAACTCAAATTCACGCAGCGTGACAGAAAATCACTTTTACTATTCTTACACATTTGTGACCTGGCATGCTTTATGGCCCGGACTTTTAGTCCAACGGTTTTTGGATGCCAAAGGATTTATTTAGTATTAGCTCTCGCTTTGTAAAAAATGGCAAATGGTATGTACAGATTATCCTTAAAAAAGTCGAATGTCATCGGTCTTTATGTAATTTTGTCCGTCAGTTTGCTCTTCCGGTCTCACACAGCACAGTCTGTTTGTACTGAATCGTTTCCTTCCTTCCGTTTTAGCGTCGGAAGGAAAAAAGGCTAGGCTATGGGATGGGATGCATCCCTTTCCTTTCCTTCCACGACAATAATATAACAATGAAAATAAATTTAGATGGCATTGAGTTTGATTCAATCAAATGTATTTCTTTAGCAATCACAATTCTAAAAGTAGAAATGAGAAGGCACAAAAATTACTCATAATTTGTAATATTCTCACGGCATGGCTTCTCAACTTTCCTTCATTTTATTCCCTGCGACTGTGACTAACAATTTATTTTATTTGAACCCATGTATTCCATTCATTGTTAACTTTAGATTGGGCATTAGGACTGGGACTGACATCAGACATAATTCAATATATAAATGAAAAACCTTGTAATTGTCTATTTCACGGCTCCTCAAGTCGTTATTTTAATCACAAATCAGTCCTTAAGTTAATTTAGTTACTTAACAACGCACGATTGAGTAATTGACGAACATTAGAGATATAATTTCGACGTTTGCTACTGTTGTGTTGTGTGCGAGTGTCATTTTTTTGTGCCTGTAAAAATGTTCTGTTTACAACCATGCAATTCCGACCTCAGTTTCATATATCCTCCCAGAAATAGTTATACTTTTTTTCCCTTTTGTGAACAAGGAATGACTTGAAATCCTTTGGAAATAAGTTATTAAATAATTAATTTGGTCAGTCAAGCCGCAGCACAGTCAAAACTGCAATGACAACCACATTTTTTGTAAAATTCTGCGTTTGATCGTTATCATTACATAAATGTAAGCAAGCACTTCACAACATACGTATGTAGAAGTTATTTTGTCCCTTCCTACGCGCTACGTACTGATTCAACAGTTTTTGCTGTAAAGTGAGATAAAAACAAAATAAACACATACAACCCATGTTTTTGTAATAACTTAACACCTTTTTCTGTCGCAAAATGTGAACGTCAACAAACACTAAAGTTTTTAGCTCTTTTGAGTAGGCGCATATTTCGGGACATGTGGGAAGAATTGCAAGGTCATTTATAAATTATACTCATAACTGAGGAAATAAACTAATCTGCACTTAAAATCCATTCGGCCTTGCACATCTTGTATTTTGTGTAATGGAACTATGTGGTATTTCTTTAAGGAAACGTTATGTGTCGATGTTCTCGCTGATTGCCTTTCATTTCAGACACACCTTGAGTGATAATGTATCACTTGGAACGTATGTAGCCGTTGCACATCTCAACTTAATTTATTTTGTCGAATACTATAAGTTCATTTTACTGCGGTCGGTCGGTATAAATTTTTAGCAGGTCATTGGTTTCATTAATCAAGTTGGGATGGGCCATGTGAGGTGCGACAAAACCTTTACCACTGATTACTCTGATTTTCTTTACCTACAGCGTATCAGTTACATTAATTCGGATGAATTTATTCAAGTCAGAATCAGAATCATGGGCACAGCCGGCTGGCTGGCTGGCTTTGTTTTCTATTCAAATGAGTTTTATTTTTTAATCACACCCAAATTCAAAGCCAAGCATATGATTATAGCATGGGAGGATAGACGAGAGATAACTTCGCTACATTGCATTACGTTACGTTAGTATTGTGATTAAAGGATGCGATGAAGCTCAGAGACTCATTTAATTTCAATTAAAAAAGTTTTATATACGAAGCTATACGTGCACATGTTTAATAGTCAGCCTCAGCAGTCCAGCCGTGTTACAAATGTGATATACGGACACACGGAATTGAGGACAATTACAATTACAACCTGGACAGAATAAAATTCAATGACCCCAAACGTAATTTTTTTTAAAAGTTCATTTCATTTTAGTCACAAACGTTGAGCCTGTTTAAAATGCGCACATTGACTTTTGCACGAATGTACACAATGTACGTACTACGGTTGAATATTATTTTTCATCTGCGTCTTTGCCAGTTTTTCCCAGCTACGTATGTATGTAATGGTGACTGAATTCCAACTAATATTTCATTCACAATTTTCAAGGTGTGGCCCTTCAATCTCTCTCTCTCTCTCTCTCTCTCTCTTGGCCACTGCACTATACTATAGACGGCCACCCATTACATTATATTATAACCGGGCACCTTGCAATTTCCTACCCAGCAAAACAATAGTAAGAAATGCTAAGCAAGTTTTTGGTACATGCAAAGATATTTTATACTAGGCTGGCTTGCTATATGACTTCATCTTCACATTGTTACAATACTTACTGGTTACTACTAACTAACTAACTTGCTGGCTAAATACTGTTGATGGTAATGTGTGTGTAGGGTGAAGAGTTAGTTGCTCACTGGACTGCCCATGCATGCAAACTCCTACTAAAATGCTAAATGCTAGTTTAGAAATCAACATGCATCATTTGAGCCAAACTGAACCCAGAAAAATTTATTACGTCGTCTACTACAGTACTATCGCATCGTTCATTCCTTGATTCGCTCCCTTTCCCTTGAAAAATTCCTTAACTCATTTGGAATACACAGACAGACGCGACCAGAGATCAGACCAGGTGGACTTTTGAAGATTTTAAACGAGTAGTGGAAGATTTTTCAAGGGTATAGACTACTCTTAAACTGAAACTACTCGGCGACCACAGTACACAACAGTATTCAGTAGAATAATGTGTGCCAGGAATCTTGAAGAGGTTCTTTTTCTTATGTATTCGTATTCGTATGTGGATGGATAAGATGATGAGAACAACAATAAAGGTTCCTACTTGTTTGGATTATCAATTGGATGCTGTGGCTTTGGTAGCACTACCACTAGCACACAACCACCATCTCATATCATTTGCATAGGTATGCGGTGGATTACATTGTAAGAACAGACCACGAGCAACAATCAACCCAAAGGATTTTACTCGTTAAGAAATACGTGTGTGTTTATATGCATACACATTATATGTAGTAGTACTACGGGAGTGATGTTTGGAAAAAGTGATGATACTGACTGATATGAAGGAAATAAGGATGGTGGAATTGTTGAGGAATGGAATCTTCTGATGATGGCGTGGCTTGGCGTGGTTTCGCCATTACCTTCAGCCTCAACGAACTTCCATTCCATGTCTTTTCTCCAAGGCCGCGGAAGAAGAAAAGAAGGTACACAAAGTGAAAATATCAAAAAACTGTTGAAGATGATTGTGAGTGAGTGAGTGAGTGCGCAGCTAGGGGTAATAAAACGCGTCTTACTTCATTGGGCGTGTTGTTGACCAGGAGCAAGTTTAGTTAGTAAAAATATTTGTAAAACTTTGTAACAAGAAGGATGGGTTCAAGAAAATACTGTATACACGGAGAAAACGCACTGGTCAAAGAATGCGACGCCATTTCTCACAGTCAGAGCTTTTATCATTTAGATCTTATTGATTACGCCCGCCAAATTTATCGCCATACATTATTCACTATAATATTCTATTTACGAATTCGATTTTTTGTTGAAAGGGATGCGGGTGGGGTCAGATATGAGCGAAGCTCGAGGTCGAGGCTGCTGGCGCACCAATTCTTAATGAAGTACTAGCTTACGATACAGAATGCGCCAAAACTGTTAATTATTGGCTTGAAAACTTCCAAGACATGCGTATGTTACAATTAGTAATATTCCTTGTTTGTTTTGGTGTATAATTTACAATCACTCGAATAATCATAATCATTTATACATAATCATGGAGTTCTGTCCTGCGGGCGCGTTCTTGTGCACATGATTTGTTATAGCAATCATGTCATTACAGCGTCGCGCCCGCGCCGCCATGAATTCTTGTTAGCCATATTTTAAAGTCATATCATCTACATGTAGCCTATAATATGATGATTCGTGGAATTAAATACTGGTTACTAAATATTATTGCAAAATATTTAATGTATTCTTCCGACCTTACAAATTTGAAGGAGTAAAGTATAAGTATAAGTAAATACATTAAAATTTTTGAAAGATGCACCCAGCACCCAACATAGTGACATATTTTCGCACTTTACTCTTATTCGTGTTAAGTGTTTGCATTGCATTGCACTGTACTCTCTACTCTTAAGAATTCCACTAAAGCTTCCGGCAAAAACGTATCGATGGATTTATGATTGCGTGGTGGCGGTGTGTCATACTATCTCATGTGTAATGTTTACGTTTGGGTCATGAAAGGATTCCAAAACGCAGCACAGTTTAATTGATTTTAGATTTTGCGGCAACCTCGTAAATTATACTAACACCCTAAAGGTATGTGTAATGAGGGAAAATAATAAGTATGTTTGTTCAATGTAATAATTTTGACTCCTTGTAAAGTTGGTGCATGCAAAGACGGCAAAGAGTCACCAAGAATTATTTTCCATGTCCTCCAGCAGTTCCTAGAATCTTTTATAATTTTATGGGCAAAAAGTAGAAACAAATGCGAAGCTCATTTTACTTGTCTGTCGTTTGTTTGTGTCCTATACATAATACATAATGTAATACTACGTGTCAAAGTGTAACTTCCTAGCAGCTCGAGTGAAAAGGAAAGGAAATCATGTAAATTTTTTATTTCATGGGTATACACAAAGTAAGTATGTATCATTTTGTCAGTTATTTCTGATTTTATTGTATGAATTAGCATTGAAAACATCTGATGCCGCATAGGAAACTCATCCATTAGTCTTTTTTAATGTTACTTTACAAGATAGCAAAAACATTGATGTATGTACACACTACGGCTGCGACTACGAGAGGACGACAATGAAGGGGGTAATTCATGAATTGCAAATACATAATGTGCTAGACATGCAAAATAATTTTACACCTTGCCTTTTGCCTACATTGCATTGCACATACATAACTTGAACTGATGTCAGCAAGATTTTACGACGGCAATGACAATTATAGTTAACATAAATAATAATATTATTATTCGCCTACCTCCCTGTACTGTACAAATGTGAAGGAAACAAAGTGTAAAGGCGAGGCGAGGCAGGAAAGTAATGATGGATTGCTATAAATGTCGAATGAGCATTTAAATCTAATCATATTATAATATCCGTATAACCCAACGCAAGGTCTCTTAATTGATAGTTTCGATTCGACGTACATACGTTGGTGGAATTTAAATGCATTTTTTAATAGATTTCAATTTCAAGAGCTTCAATTATGTTGTTAGAACCAATAGAATTTTTATTTGACGGTATGTGTCATGAGTGGAGTCAAAATCCTCAAATAATGAATTTCTAGAAGGTTATACATAGGGTGGTTCATAATATTTCGGCTCCTGGAAGCTCTAATGCAGACTTACCCATAGGAGGCAAAATGTTACGAACTTCCCTGTACTGTACTACAATAAAAAAAAGAATTGGATTTTGGCATTTTGGATTGGCAGGAAAAAAATGCCAACACACTTCCGAGTTCGAATTTAATCACAATTGACAACTCGTATCCTGTGAGTCAGACGGCTTCCGTTTCCCACGACGGATTTAGTTTGGAAAAGTCAGGAAGGTACACAAGACAATAACATTTAATGGTTATTTTTGGAAGCTTTATTTTATCCGCTAGGGATCTCCTATAAATCCGCTTACGTTCGAGCTGGGATTAATTTTCCTTGCTACTCGTAGTTCAGTTCGGAGAGAGAAAGCACAAGAGCACACAAACAAAACTCAAATCATGGAAAGGAAGGAAGGAGTCAGGAAGATAAATGACATGTTAGGAGATAGACAGGACGCAATGCAATTATTTAGGCATTAAACAGGATTACACTACTCATTTTGAACTTAATAACTTTATCGAATTTGTTATAAAACCTTGTGGTGGAGTCTGTAGTAAGGGGGAACCCCCACCCCCACCCCTACCCCCTCCTGCTCTCTGTTGTTTTCAGATCATTTTTTACAATAAGACGTTAGACATAATGTGTCAAAAGTAGGTCTGGTTCATCCAGAGCTAATTGAGATTGAAAAAATACACAAAGAGCGTGCCCTTGTTTTTCGTACGTATGAAACAAAACACACCTTCGGTTGTTGTTTTTTCTTCACCCTTGTACGTACATACATTATGCAGTTTGGAAACACAACACGTGGTTGGGTTTTATGTGTTAAGTTAATTTGACACAGGGTGAGATCGTTATTCTATTTTGAACGCTAGAGACCAGAACAAATTTTGTGTTAAACGCATTTTAGCTGAACGTCATTCTTTAACTTTTGTTCTTTGACACAACAATGTGTGCGTACGCGTACGCGTACATACTACAACATTTGTGTGCATAACCTTAGCTGAGCTACACTAGACTCAATTCAGAGAGTGAGGTGTAAATTAGTGAGATCAATAGATATGCAGATATGCTATTCTTGGACAAGCGTAAGGCGATGAAATTATAACAATTGAATATTCATAGTATTTGCGGTTGGTACGAAAATGTATCACCTTGTTTGTCATCGTGTGATTGTTCCGGCGAAAAATTTTGTAGCCAAACTAAGCAAAGAATTTTAATTTTATCCGTGTTGTGTGGCGTACTTTATCATTTTAATTTAATTTTTGTGGTTACTTGACTAATGTCATTGTAGTACTGAAAATATAGGATCTCTAACTTTCGGACTACTCAATCGGGCAAATATTTTTAGAATACCCTTGTCTTAATTAAAAGGGTTAATTTATTGCAAGTGCATGAAAGAGCATGCATGCATGTACTAAGAAAACCCTAAATCATTGTAGCCTTGGCACACAATAATTCTGAACCGGTAAATGGTTGTCGGTGTACTAAAATAAGTACATAAAAATAAACACAGTGGGTAGAAATGCACTTTGCATTGCATCCTTACAAAGGGAACACCTGTTCTCTAAATTCCTAGGAATCCAAATCCAACTACAGTACAATTGGAATAAGGGTCGTTTACTCAGATCCAACACACCAAACTCATCTCAGCTCAAATAATAATGTAGGTTTGTGTGTTGTGTGCATACAAAATTAAATCCACACAACACAGCAAGCAACAATGGCGTATATGACTCTTGCGGAGTGTAATGTGATCCAGGGGTGTCAGGTATGACGAGGTATGTGGATTTTAAATCATATGAGAAGGGTATTAAATGAGTTCAACTTACTTTTAGCCTTGCGTTTACGTTGCCGACTCCGAAGGAAGAGTAGAATGACGACAAGAATAAGGGTAGCAAAAAAGGTTCCAATAACGGCTCCAGCTATGGACCCACCACCATAACAACTGTCGTCTGCCATTTATGACCGGTTTCAGTTTCAAAAACACTTATTTTTCTAATTAAGGGGACAATGTCTGTGAAGAATTGGTCCAAGAGTTTCTGTCACTTCTTGTTTCTGGACATTTGTCTAAAATTTACAAGTTCGACTTTAAATCACTTTGTAGGAATTGTCATATTCAACCAGCGTCAATCATTGTCTCAAAATATCACTACCGCTGAGAACTTTTGTTGCTGACTTAATGAGAAAAGTTAATCAATTGACAGAAGTGCATCCGTTGGATGTTGGATTCCGTGTCCGTTTTGCTGGTATTGTTTCTTGGATTCCGTCGTGAATCAGGTGTTGTGCTGTGACGTGAAGGTACTCCTGCAAAAATTTAATTTAATCCCAAATAAGTGATTGAATGAATGTTTTACTTTTCTTCTTTGTTAAATTTTTAATTTATTCCTACACACGAAGTCATCATCATGTCACCTTCCTTCCATCTACTACAACTTTATTCATTCCTTGTGAAGTGTGCGTGTGCGTAAGAAATAACCTCGCGTCTCAAATTAATACTTGCCTTTTTTTATTAATTCAGTTTACAACTTTACGTTTACAAAAAGAAGTATTTTAATTGACTGTAACAAATTATTCCTTGCACAGCACAAGGGCACAATAAGCTCACCTGAGTTGACTATATTTAATTTTAGCATGTCAATGTCAAAAAAATCGTCATAAGAATCCTAAAACGGTCTTCATTCATTTCATCTTTTTATTAAACCTCAATTTTATAACCCTTAAACTTTACATACACGAATAAAAATGATACACCCCGTTTTTGGCACCGAACTCATGCATGTTACTCCTGCTAAGTTGGCTGAACTCATACGAACGTGAATGAACGCTAAGTATGGTAAGTATGAAGGTATGTGGATCCGAATCATTCATTCCAATTCATATCACACATCACTCAGTGTACAGGGTGAGGCAGAATTCACACAATCAATATCAATTTTATATTTGGATTCACAATTTCATACTGGAAGTTTAGGATTGAAGCACGCTGTATCATGCACAGGCTAGCGTGAACTCTACTCTACTCGATGTTATTAAATAACAATATTAATTACATTTTTAATCTGATGATGATGATGATGAGTTTCCTATCACTCCCAGAAATATTATGAAGTGTAGAAATTGCACTAGACAAAAAGCCTTTCATGCATAGTTGCCTTTCACCGTAGTTTAGGTCAGAATCCCTCTAATCATCTCCATATCCTTTCTTTCAAACTACTACGTGGAACATCACTCATACTTTTCACCACTACTATCATCTGCACAAAGGGTGGTCCTTGCAAACTACCCTTACTGTCTAACCTGAGAAGTTGCAAAAAGTAAGATATGCATTTTCCAAGGATTTCATAAATGACACAAAGTTATTTCTTATCTCGTGAGCTTTCATAGAATAATTGGCACACTTTTATGTGAATACCCATTATTGAGCTACAATGCTTATGAACCACCTTCAACATTATATGATTTTGTATATTTGATCTCTAGCTATTTCTATACTTTGTTTCAATACCCAATGCAATGTATTGTATTAATGTAATTTGTGAAATAGATACGTATGATGAGAAAGGGAGGAGTACAAGTACAAGTAGAGCCGTACAGGTTTTTGCACTCGACTCTGACCAAATACCAAATAGTTTGACTACACGGCGGCGGCCAAGTTAGTCGGATCAAAAGCATCCTAATAAATAAACCTGGACTGGCGGATCGGCTAAGGTGACTCACGCATCCCGGCGTCTCAATCTAAATACACTACGCCGAGAGACCGCAGACTCATC
>JAQGCB010000197.1:0-28071 GCA_034698835.1 Protaphorura tricampata
TGGCGCTGAAGGCACCGTACATATGTTAAAGACACAAGGGATAATTTCATACTTGATAATAAATTGAATTACAAACAAATAATGAAAAACAACTAATTTAACGCTAAAAGTTTCACGAACAATTGTCATAAACAGAGATGGGTCAAGTACATTCAAAATGTAATTAATTACAGATTACAAGTTATCTCCATTTAATTGCAATTACAATTGCAAGGACTTTTTTCTCGAAGTAATTAATTACAATTACAAGTAATTGGCTCATTGGCCGAAATTTCAAATTACAAACACAAACTACAAATTACATGGCCAAAATTTCAAATTGCAAACACAAATTACAAACACAAATTACAAATTACATTCTCATTTCAAAATACAATTACAAATACGTAATTGTAATTGTAATTTCGTAATTAATTACAAATTACACATGTAATTGAACCATTTCTGGTCATAAATAAATTCACAGTAAGAAAGGAAGACAGAGAAGTGGGACCTCCTGATACGTAATCGTCATATTCCGTTCGGAGATTTGAGGTAACGTCAATTCCTTCGGTTGTTTTCAACTTGAGACAATCAATCTGAGTTGTCATACTTTATTAGGCTCCTGGGAATTCCAATCGTTGGCTGACTAGACTAGACTGTTTCTATTGTTCAGTATACATTGCATTTCACCTTTATGTCGTGATTCTCTTCGACTCTTCTCGACACCAACTTTTTCCATTTCTCCAATGAAATCCGACTTTCGACTTTCTTCCAGTTACGTAAGTAATTTTTACATTACATTGTACTTACGTTTTACATTGTCCACAACAATGTAACTGAAGTCACATTGATTCATTAGCGGGTGCCGCAATTCCGACTCTATCAGCGACCAACAACAGAGAGTTGGTGATGATATTCAACTATCAGAAAACAAAATCGACCGATTACATAAAAATATCAGTGTCAAATGAATGAGCTTCTCATTTTGCTTTCTCCAAGGAACACTAATTAGAAAGCAAATACACCAACAAGTCATTTCCAAATATATAATTTTGCCACGCCCCATAAAGACTCTGGTAGGCAGTGAAAGTTTGAGAAAGTACTACGTTGTTCGGTTACGTACAGGTCAAAGTTGTGACTCGTAATGTGATGATGTGGTACTATCCATCATTTTAATGACAAATATTTGGATCCTGGTGCGGTGCAGCGTAACGAAGGAAGATTGATAGAATACTTGTAATATAAGGTTGAGGGTTCATCAAATTCTGCCCTTCAAAATAGAAATTCGTTGAGAATGACACACGTGTGAAACAATGCAGTTGCTTATGAGTTATTGCATGGGGAGAATTCACGGGAGTGAAGTGAAAGTCTCGGAACCCAACTCTGTACTGTCACTCTTGAATTATCTTGAACACTTCCGCCATTCACCCAGAACTTTGAAAACCAAGTTTTTATAAAAAAAAAATACTGCATATACCCATGAATTGCATTTGAGAAAAGTAAGGACTGATGTAGAGTATGAATATACTGTACAACTCAAGGCTAAGCTAATACCGAAAAACTGCCAATCATCTCAGGCTGAGCATAATGACTTGCATTAAAACTTTCTCCCTTTCCCTCCACTTTCTTTCTTGCTGTGGTGAAATGAACAATTTTTTGCATAAAATTTCCCCAGCGGTTCAAGTCCTTTGACTTTTATTTGAAAAAACGACCCACAAAATAATCAACACTTTCTTTTACTTCCCAAAACATTTGCATAATAAACAAATTGTAAAGTTTTTCTTTCTCTCCCCTTTCCCCGTCTGCCAAGAATTCTCTCGTTCACATTTTATACTCTTGACATAATAAACCTCAAACTTTCACACCTCCTACATTACTTTCCACAGTTTTTGTCCCCTATCTTAAGAAAAAATCGACAAATACATACAAAAAGTTGAAATTCCTTTAGTGCATAAATGAGCAAGCTTATGCAAAACGTGTGCAGCAAAGTAAGTAAGAAATAATCAAATGTGGTCCAAATCTCTTGTCACGAAATGCAATAAGTGCTGTAAGTACCGTCTCTATCTCCAAGGCAGTCCCGTACGGTACGGTTGCATTTTTAGAAGTGAAAACTATTAACCTTGAAGCTTTCAAAATTGACCATTATCGTTCTGGTTTCTTCATTTGACCCAATGGAGAGAATTCCAGTACTTTCCTAGACATATTTTACATTCAAAGAGGTTTCAAACATTCAACTAACGAGTGTTAGTAATGACACACCTTCCTCAATTTCTGGAGCAACTTTTGCTTTCACTCTATACAATTAAACTTTAACGGTCTGAGTCGGACTGTTGAGATCACTTGATTCATTCCGACAAAAATTTAAGTTAGTTGTTTTCTAGAACCGCTCATATGATAGTTTAGTTGGTAGTGGCTACATGGTCCAACATATTTTCTCTTGTTCGTTTGAACGCACTTATTTTGGACCAAGTCATCAATTCTCGGCTGAATTTCAGAAAGGGTTAACTTAAAATCCTTACATTATGGAAGACTGGTTGGCGACCATTTAAATGGGGTAAAAAAAGTTTGAGGTTTTCTTTGGGCTACCTTTTGGTCTCTTGGGATGCATAAATCTCCCATTGCCATTCGGAAGTGCGTTTCTCCTTTCAAACCCTTCTCCCATCGGATCATCAAGGTTCGTAACGGGAGCTCATTACTATTGCATTACATTCTATTGCTTGACATTACATTACCGCCATGTCCTGTGCGCTGGGCATATTATTCTGACTTTTTTTGGTAGCGAAGTTTCAATCATTCCGGCAGGATTATTCGAATGGCTGCCTCCGGCACTCGATGCACCCGGTGATTCGAGTATAAATCTTACTGCCATATTCGCCGAAGTCAAATCTTGCGCTGATGCTATTTCACTATAGATACATACCACAAAGTAAAATTTAAGAAACTCGTAGTCCAATCGTACAGTGTTTTGTATTAGTTGCCTCCATAAAGCTTCGGTCAAAAATTTCGCAAAACAGTACTTGGTTATCCTAAAATTGCATATTACAATTAGTACTATCTTAGAATTTCGCGGAAATGAATCAATTCCGAGTGTTTTGATATTCCGGCCTCGACAGCCCTCTGGAATAGCAAATAATGGTTTAATACTTTAGGGCCACAAGTTCGTGCATAATATATGCCCAATTAGCGAAATTCCCTGAAATCGGGAACAATTGTCCTTCTAGAAGGAGAAAAAATGGCTACTCCGTTAGAACACTAACTGACTCCAGGTACATAAGATTAAACGGCTGAAGCCATGCACTGTCTGAATGCCTGTCGTGTCGTGACTCGTAACATTTGTATTTCGTGTCACCTCATAGAAGTCTTTCAAATGAGGCGAACAATGGAATAAATGACAATGTTTGAAGGAAAGAGAGGTCATCTTAAGAAAAGGTAGCACGGCATGACATGGGCAAAGCAATTCAATCTTCACTTAAATGTTGAAGAACTGGACTTGTGTCATTCTGTCTCAAAATGGTACGACTGACACGACGACGACGACGGTTCAACCCGTAAAAGCTAAGGCCGATGATGATCAAGTAATAGAAATAGAAATTGATGTGTGTCACGGAGGGTCTAATGGACCTCTTTGTTCTCCAATTCTCAAGACTTCCTCCCACGCTTCAATCTTGTTTTATAGGTTGTTATGTTATGTTTTCTTTTATTACGTGATGTGTTGAGAGTGCAGTGCGAGAGGTCCGTCTCTTTCATTTTTACAGCATTAAGGACATGTGTTTGACTCTTCAAACTCATTCTTGTATTGTAGAAAAAAGAGAAAGAGCTGAAGATGAAAAATTCCACAAGTCTTGAGGATGTGGACAAAGAACAGACGCACAAATTAGAAAATGAATAATGCATTTATGGGAGAGATGATGATTCAAATGTACAAAACCCGTTATGTCCCTTCAATCTGTAGAATTTTGCCTTTTCTTCAGGTCGTTCTGCCGTTGCGGTTCATTAACCGAAATTGTTTGGGTTTTGCTACGTTTCAAATCACCTTTGTTCAGAATTGAAAATCTTACAGAGACAGTTTTGAACACGTTATTCTGACCAAGAAACCATGTTGGTTTTTTAAAACAAACTGCAGAGACTACATTGGATGTAGTGGCCACAAACACGACTGATTTATTTTCAGTTTTGTAGAAATAGAGGCGTAATAAAGAGTAGAAACATATTTAAAATGAGGACTCGGATACATGGAGAATTCATTCCATTCCATTCCGCTGTCCTTTCATTTGGTGTTAAGGACATTTTAGCTTATTTGATTGACAACTCCTCAGGGGGAAAAGGACGGACATGTAACAATAATACAGATGATCATATGGTTGTGGTTTCGTTCAATCAGAGGGTCATCACGGAAGAAAATTAAGGTTGCGACGGTCATGTCATGTATCATATTGGACGAAGGAATGTCCGCCGACCTTTAATAGGAATGAGGAGTCAGTGTCCGATAGTATTAGTTAAGGTTGAGTGGAACCTTCAAGATCGGTTAAGGAAAAACCCTTGAATTTCCAGTTGGGTGAATTGGGGATGAAGAATTGTCTTGATCTTTTTTTCTGAACACTAGGGAAGACGGGGAAGTAAGAACAAGAACAACAGCAATCCTTTTTCTTGGATCTGAACCCCGAACCTCAAAACCAGACTTTGTTTTATTCTCCCGGGAAAGACCCGGCTGCGGGTGTTTTTAGAATATTTAGAGAGCAGAGCAGAGCAAAGAAATCAACTTCAATCCTAATTCGGTGGAGGGGGGAGAAAGTACAAGTAACCTTGAAGGATCACATTTACGATTCACAAGAGAAATATTTTCTAGCCGGTCTGAGCTTTAAGCTCAAAAGCGAAATACTAAATTCCTAATGTTCTTCCTAATGTTCAACCCTTTCACATACAAAATGTAAATTATGTGAATGACAATGACAAGTATTAACAAGAATTTGTCGAAAAAGAGGACGTGAAATGAAATTCAAAGAGTAAGGAGCCCCAGCTTTATTTATAAGGATTTTTGGAAGTTTCATTTTAGGCCGGAAAAGTTTGTTCTCTGGAATTTCTTGACGAAATCCTTGTTCCTTCTTCATTGCCCTCATCGGATTGAATCTCAAACCCGGTGATTTTGTCAGATTTCAATCTCCTTCCGGGTATTGTCATTTCTTCCTATATTTATGTCACTTTGTGCCGTCGCGTCGCCTTGTCCCTTCGGTCAAACTTCTAAATGATTACAGATGACCTTATGTGGACATACATAGTGATGGCATTCGAACTGAAAATAGGGGACCCAAGAGAACACAAAAAAATGAATGATAAAAATGAGGAATGCGGCGGCCCTTGACATCCATGAATCAATCATATCGGTGCAAGCCGTGGGTATGACGATTCCTACTCTCCACTGTTCTGTTATTGTTGCCCTGTTTCGCCGGGGGAGAAATGAAAGGGAGAGGACCGAATCTCCGATTAGTTATGATGATGTGACATTGGAAATGGAAAATAAGGCATGCGTAGGGTCCCTTGTCATGTCACGCTCGACTCTTCATCCAAGTTCATTATTTTTATCTGTGGCGGATGGTTGACATGAAGAGAAACCTACACTGTCCTGTAATTGTAATGAACGTGCGAAGGGGACCGATGACAGCCGATAATGTTAATGACGATTCTCTTGATTGTCATCATCCACTTCAAAAGCTCTCTCATTCCTTCACTCTCTTTTCTGCCGATTCATCTGAGCAGGGAACTTTGAGTGGTCATAATATTTGGGGTTGTTTCAGATGAATTTTGATGATATTTTTAAGAGGAACGCGAAACTTTTGTGGAACAATACTATCAAAATGTATGAAAAATATTCAACGTTATTGAAGTTTCAATTTCAATTAGAATGACTCAGAGAAATTTCGGAATATTTGTTTGGAATCTACATCGCTCCCTAGAAAGCCTAGAATGTATTTATACAATCAGACTCGGTCATCAAAAAGAATCAGAAAAAATTATTCAGGGAATACAAAGAGAAACTGGAATAAAAATAGTGAAACTACTACGGGTCCAAACGAAACCCCTCGCTCCTAGTACACGACTGTCTGTTTATAATAGGATATAGTTTGTGGAGCGGAATGAAGGAAAGGAAAGTATTTGCAAACATTGAAGGATGAATGATTGAGGAAGGAAGGAGACTTCACTTTTAATCCTTTCCAAACTTTGAAAAGTTTTTTTTTCTGAAAAGTATACTTCTGAGGTTACTTGTGTAAGTGTGTAGTGTGTCTGCCATGGAGAATCCACCACCACATTGTTATGTATGTTGTACAATGAAATTCTATCTCATCTTCTACTTCTGCTTTTCCCTATTTCATCCATCTGAAATTCGTCCGTGTTGGTTCCTTTGGAATGTGAATGCAAATAATACATACTATACGAAGAAGAGTTGAAGATTGAATATCAATTCTGTTCTTACAAGTACGTAAATGTGTGTGCTAACGAAAGTAAACCACTCGAGAATAAAGGCTTGATGCGCTGCCGAGCTTGAGCTTGATGAAAAATCATTCCAAAATGTGCAAGTTTTCTTCCCCACAAAATTCTCTCTTTTCCAATCTCCGAACTTGTATTCAATTGAGTGCTGTTGCTATACTGCTATGCTGCTTCAACGAATGCATACATATTTCTACAACTTCATTGCTTGGCCTACATAAAAGTAAATATGGAAAACCGTACTCTACATTATTAGAATACTTTTCCGTGGGAATTTCTAGTTGAGAGGAATTTCTATTTTTCTTGGAACGTCATCTTTTTATAAAGTTTTCCGAGACGTAGTGTATTCAAAAGTATGAAATCAAATTAGCATTCGTTCTATGAGTATAATAATGTAGTGTGCGCAATTCTGTAATATCTTCTGCGTATTGTGAATATAGGATTTACTTTCATTGGAGAATTTTCTGGAAACATATTTTCAAAATTCCTTTATGACGAACTCTTTACTTTGCCAAACCATAAACATATCGACACATACAAATGCAGTATTGCCGGACGTAAACTAAGACTTCATTGTAGTTTGTAAATAGTGACCGTTACCTTTCACTATCGGAGTATGTAAATAACACATTATCGGTATTTTGATCGTATTAATTGTTCTTCATCATTAATTGTCCACGTAAATATCAAATTCCCGTTTCACACCTCCAACTGTGAGGGTACAACGCACTCTTGCCACTTTGATGTACCGCTTGACATGTGCAATATCGTCTTGACTTATTTGAAGATTTTAACATGTTAAAGTTACGTTTTACCGCTAATACTGTAGATAACCATCCGAAGATGGTACAGGAAGTGCTGAATATAATATAATCCCCATAAATTCTCCTATCACAAGCTGTGTTATATGTTACTCATTAGTATTCAAGAAATACACAATTAATTATTATTCGCCGGTAAGGGATGGTGACATTATCCATATGTACATTTTGTGCAAAAAGGGTACATTTTGTTTGAACTAAAATTTTATTTCAATGTAATTGGTAGAAATCGCCAAGAGAGAAAAATATTTTGGAAGAAACTGCCGAAAATATTAAACTGTTGTAAAAGTGAGGTGGTCACTCTGAACCCCACCCGGAAATCCTCTTGTGGAATTCGAATTGTCTAAGCAAATTAAATAAAGATTCCGAAACATATCATGAGCATTTTTATCAAACCTGTTTACATTGCTCGGTGCTGTGGGTTCCTATACAGGTTAATAAGTTACACACCACTGATACGTCCATAAATAGAAACCTGAGATCCAACAGTTGGTTGAGTTAATTACACCTCATGCAGAGATGACGGGGATAGATTGCTGCCTGGCTACTCCAATCAGACCCTCATAAAGTTCATTAAGTGGCACTGAAAGAAATTGATGTTTTTTCTATGCAAATAAGCATCAAAGGGAACGGGTGAAAAATCAACAAGGAATTCGGCAAAGCAAAGATGTTACAATCTGGACAAGAGTTTATCTTCTGTGTATATAAATACACACACATACACACATAACACTTGCACACAAAGTTAACAGATTCTTGCCCTGTCTGAATCTGTTGTTGGAACGGATTCAAAAGGGAAGAATGACTGAGTGTGAGCACATACTGAGTTGACATTTTGTTTATTGATGAATTCATTTTTCAAGTGCAAAGCAAAGCAATGGCTCGGCACTGATGTTAGTTTAGAATGCCACATACGACTAATTGAATCACATGTGGTGTATTTGGTTATTTGGCCCACCGCTATCGTTTAAGACGGTGTGACTGAATAAAAACGTACCTAGATAAACAAAACAATTAATTCCGAAGACTTCAGTCTTACAGAGTTTAGAATTTGTAGAATTAAAAGAATAGCTTCTCAAAGTGAAAGTCGACTTTCACTTAATTCTTATTCCAAATGTATTTGTTGCTAAAACCATAAATGTCAGTTAAAGTTTTAACTTGCGAAAATACTCCCGACGCTTAAAAAGTATACTAGAATCAATTTCGAAGTGTGTATATTCCATTTTTATGACAAAAACACAAGAGAAATACCAAAGATTTTCATAACAAAAATATGTACAGTCAGATTTGACGAAGTCCACCTAGATTTAAATCAGTAAATTGATCCAGCAAATGAATTGAAATATTTTACGCAGAACTCATGGAATCCTGAGAAGTGCGTTGCATCAAAGGTGGAAGTAAAACTGCGTAGGTGTGTTCTCTAAAAATATTGTGTGTCTCATCTAATTTTATTTCGATACTCCAATAGCCAGTGGCAAAACCACAACAAAACGCTACAAAATATATAGTACTATATTTGAATCCATTGAACTTAAATGACATTTTCGTTAGTCATATTTCCGTATAGTATCAAACTGATTAAACAGAGTAAATCCTTTTTGGGAAATGATTTTGCTAGTGGGTCTCAAAACCAGGTTGGTTTTGACTTTGATCTCACATTTAGACTATTGGAATCATATGATAGAACCAAAACCGACATACTCTAATTGAAATAGACCATTTATTAGTCCCCCGCATTTGTGAAAGAGGAAATTCCAAGCCCCACACTTCAATCCATTCCAGTCTTTACAATAAATACGCGATACACCAATTTTTTTAACCTGCGAATACGGTTGCATTTTATTTTCCAGGAAAAAATTGTATTACCTTCTTGGCAATTCTAAAATAATACTCCGACCTGAAGTGAAGAAATCTAACTGTGTGTAATATTTTCTTTTGCTCTGCTCTACTCGGCAATTGAGTTCTAATTTATGTTCCTTTAATTAGAATAATTCCTGTACAATTGAGTAGACGTTTTAATTGTTATCCCTACAATTTATCAACGTTGGCCATGGCCGACTGTAATCAGTGAATTAAGATAATTTAATACAACTAGGGCAGACATACATATAACGTAACATTGGAGTGGACGGGTGATTTAACGACCCATGATGCTCGTTGCGTGCAAGTGACATTGGACCCAGTCGTCTTGTAATGCAATGTACTGTAATTTCTGAGGAACTCATGCACACTTATTCCGTCACACAGTGAAAGCATTGAATGAGTCTAACGATAAATGGGTTTAACATGAGTCCTCGGGAGTAAAATTTATGAGAACATGTGGAGTAAATTACCTGTAAACTTTACACAAGACATTAAGAAATGTACGTACAACAGGAAATGGCCAACATAAGTTTATACATAGAGACGACCTAAACAAATCCAACCTAAGCACATCTTGACAGAAATATTAATAGTTAGTTTTCCAAAAACAAGTGTTTGTGAGACAGGTAAATATAATTAATACGTACTAATGAAGAGGTTAACCCACCTGGCTTAGTTTTGATCCGTACATGCTTACAATTTTGTGTCAGTTCAACATTTATCTTTCTTCCACAAAAAGATAACAGATCCGGGTTTACGACACGACAGTTATTCGGTATTCGCATTCGCACGCGGCTTCACACTGCTGGAGAATCATTTTGTTGTTATGAATTTGAACCAAGAGACTCAGACGAAGACTTAGTCATTCATGATAACATCTTTCGATTTGTTAATAATGAAAGCAATTAACGCTACGAATAATTGTTCCCTGTATTATAGGGCAGTCTGTCAAAAGAAACTAATCATATTCCTGGGATAACTCCGGGAATCCTTCACAGAGTCACAGCATGGGTTTAGAACCAAAGAGGCTTTTTTATCAACCACAAAATCGGTAGGTAATACAAATCCATGTAATAAAAACACTCAGTCCTGAATGAGACTTGGTTGGACATAACTCGTGCCAAGATTACGGCTACGAGACAATAGTATTTTTTTTCATTCTAAATATTCAAGACTAGACGCTTTGTTTTAGTTTTCGCTTGGAGTAGACTGAATGAGCCATGGAGTTAAAATAGAAACATTTCGAGTAGATTTAAATGATGATGGCATTTAACTTGTGTCTTGTCCTACACTACACCTAAAACTACCGAATACATGACAATCCAAGAATTAATCGTCACACCGCACACGTTCTATCAGTGATCAGGGTTGCTTTTACACTTTTAGCGGTCAGTGGAGTAAGTCTAGCGGTAATTGAAACGGTTTTCCGGATTACTTTAATTATTACATAAACCAAGAACACACTAGAAGGCGAGATAATTTATTTACACAAATAAGTTATGTAAATGTGTAAGGATATCCCAGATATTATGACAATAATTGTGCCCTCATTCACGCAATATAATTTTGCAGAACAAACTTGAGAAACACCATTGAACATAAGACGTAGAATGCAAATGGGACATCGTAAGCTAACTTTTATGAGACATTTTAACTTATCGTTGGTGTTCTGGTTGTACTGTTCTCCGAGATAACAACAACAGTGTACATTATTCGAAGTCGAAGTGTGGAAAAGTCGTGAATCAACTTACAAACTAAGCGGATGATCCGGGTGGTGTAACAGATTAGTTGTATTGTGGTTATTTTCAAATCATAGAAGTTCTTTATGAACTACCTTTCACTCGTGGACTCGTGTGTGATAAGTTTCGGCATTGCATTGTGGCCTGTACAATTTACTATGTCCTTCGAGACTTCATCAATTAGAAGTAATGTTAGTTTGGAATGATACAAAACCAAAAGGGCTCATTGGGCCATGTTCTTCAACTTCTGGTACTTTATTAGCGAACCATGAGATAAGTAATAATAAATGAATAGAAGTAGAGATCCATGTTCATTCATATGAAACCTGTGTTTACCCGCACTCATTAAATATTATTGTACTCCTACACTTCATTTAAGCACCACGTGATTCCTTCCTGACTACATATTTTGTTTCCAGACTGATTACAGCTTTTGTGGAAATTTCCATAGACCATAGAAGTGACTTCAATCCTTACAAGTGACTTTTGACAAACGTGTTATTATCGGCTTAGGGAGAAAACATGTAGATTTATGAATACGAATGTCATTCGAATTTGAATCAAATGACAGTTCAATGGTAGGGAAATTATACTTAAACACCGGTCTTCATCTCTATTCCAATTCAGTCGCAGAGCAATTATTAATTAGCGGGGGTTACAGGAACGGTGAATCTAACGACGATAACCTTATTGACCGCGCAACGGTACACGTACGACGTACCAGAAAATAGGGAAGATTGATTATCACGTTGTGAAATTCCCGACAGCTCATTTGTGGATGAAAACACGATCATTCTACTCCTTATTATTTAAAGCAAGATCTAAAATGTCTCGAATACATACGCTCGATTTTTGCAATGAGTAGAATTGTTTAGTCTGTCTTCATTTTGGTCCTCCCATGTAAGGAAGCTGGATGCCTGGGCAAAAAAAAATTCCACGACATTTCCTGCCTGTCTGCTAGAATAAAAACATGGCCTGATTTGATGGAAAACATTTTTCGGAACAATAATATGAGTAGGAGACAGTTACAGACGCTTGGAGTGAAAGAAAACATGTCGAATGTCAATGTCAGTCTTGTCTACGAAAAAAAAACACAAACGAAAAATCTTATGAGTATCTTTCTTGGCAAGACGGGATGGGACAGGTAGCACGCACGCCGCGCCAGATAGGATAGTAAACAAAGGAGAAATGATGACACTGCAAAAATATTTAAACGACTGCACTTTTTGTTTCTCTGTTGCATTTAACGAATGCTTTCTATTGTTAAAATGCACTGCTGTATTATTTGACGGTGTAAAACAAGTGTATGTACGAAATTCAGGTCCATAGAGTGGGAACAAATGTTAAATATAAAATAGATAATATGAAAATATGCCACCCTCCACTCCAATGGGGTAAACCCACTCAACAAACCCTAACATGCAATGCAATATGCCATACGTTAAATCAGTCTGAGCACACTGAGCAGAAATACGAAATACTATTCCAATTTAATTCTTTCCAAGTGAAAATCTAGCCAGAACCATTGCCTTGAGTTCTTTTGAGTTCTCTGATTCAGATGCATGATAACACTATTTTAATTGACACACTAATGAGTAGTTACACGGCTAATTGCAACGTTTCACTCGAAACAAGAGCCAAGTTTACGTTGTTATGTTCATGAGGATACAAAGGGAAACAGCTGAATGTAATGTTACATATCAGAAATTCTGTATGCAACTCTGGACTCAATATGGCAACAGTACGAACGACATTGTCTGCATTTGCCTAATTGTACAGTGCATGCAAGGGCTTGGCCGGGCTGTACGCATTTTATCCACTCTCGGATTTTTAATACTTAAAACTTCGCTAACTAGCTTACACATACGATCCCATCAAGTCACAACGGCACAACTACAAGAGTCAGGAAATAAGAAATCCGAGGATATCAGCTTTCTGTAAAGTATTAGGCTGTGTATGAGGGTTACATTTATGATCTACACTGTAGAAATACTACTTTTGCACAGTAGAATGTAAAATGGAAGTGTGAACAGTGGCAATGATTACCTCAACTCTCCCATGTCCTTTTTTCAGAGAATACGTTGCGTAATTGTGTCAAGAAGAGTCGAAATTTGGATAGAACACATAAGAAAGCTAGGAATTTGTCATACGTACGTACGTACATAAAGATAAGAATTTTGTTATGTCATTCGTAAAAACATATGTTCGCATTAGTGGAGTGGTTGAAAGCAGTGGGTGGACGAGTGGAGGAAAGGAATTAATGTGATTCGAGTTAAAGATACAAATGGAGAAAGTTGAGGGGAGAAAGTCTGACTGCATGCTTTGCCCTGCCGTGAGTTGTTAGCTGTTGGGTTCAGAGAGAGAGAGAGAAATAGAGGGAAGAAGAGACTTGAAATTGCGCAAATATTGCACTCTGAACATGCGTGCGCGTAAAATGAAAAGGTAAAGTTGAAAGTTTTATCATGATAGCATTTAGTGGGGGCCACGAACATTCATTACCAGACGGAGTGTAATGTGCGAAATGTCTGGCAAATTGGTGACATTCATCACCGGAAATGTTTGCTCACGGGCTCTCCACTTGGCAAAACCTTACACCCAACCAAAACTTCTACTTTACTTAAGTTATGGTACTCGTCCATCCATGCTTTTATTAGCTCCTCCATCTTATCCTTACACTAAAGGTATGTACAAATTCAAATGCGAAGGACTATGTACTCTTTAGAGCCCTTAAGGTTACAGTTTCCGTATTTATATTACGCATATTTCAACCCAGAAGTTCAAAAAATAAATTTGAATAGGAAACATATTGTTTTACTATAGACGATCCCGTATTCCTGAAAAGAGTAACGTTTTTTTTCTATTCACATTGGATTCCATGTTTACCGTATATCGAGTTTTTTAAATTGCAATTTTGCACTTTTTAAAATATCACTTTCCTCTTTGCATAACATTTACTGTAACTACTTTCTTAATTATATAAATTTTCTTATATCTTAAATGAACTTTTGTTTTCAATTTTGTAAACTTTGTTGTCTTCTCATGAAAATCTGCAAATCCTACTTCCTTTCTTCCCAGGGATGTGAATTGAATCCAGCCTATAGCTAAAAAAAACAACGATATGAACGTCCGGGCCAATGAACGTAAAATGAAGGTAAAAAAATATTAAATGAATACATAAGTCGGAACAGAGAACCGTTCGCTCATCTGAACACGAGTGTGAATGAAGAAAGATTATTGAAGTGTACTATTAAATAAATCAAGGAGGGTTAATGGCGGTGATGGTGAATCGGATAAACTTGGAAGCAAAAACTTTTACAACTACTGGGGTTAAATAATGATAAAAATACGTAATTTGGATCAGACAAGAAGTGCTGTATAAGGGCATGTACGTCCCAACCGAAAAGAAGACTCTAAATTCCCACCAAAGGAGTTGTAAGAGCGGAAGAAGAAGTACAAGTACAAGTGTAATTAAAATTGTTGTGGGAGGAAGGAGTGCGTGATGAGAATCATTTTTTTCTGGTACCCTTTATCCTTAGTTTTATAACACATTTCACTAATCACAATTAAGAATCAAGCACCATCTACTGTTCTCTTATACTTTAGAATAATAATAATCTTACCAACATTTTCTCACGCACTAGAAGTACACTTGTACTTGTACGTAATATACCGATGGCCAGTTGTACTTGTACTTACGCACTCAAATTTAATGACTGACTTATCCCTAGCAAGAAAGAGTAAGACGAACCCATAAAAACCAAACCTGAAAACTGGATTTCCACATTTGGAAGGGAAATGGGTTGCATTATTTATAAAATACACGCTGTGCTCCTGTAAAAAGAGTGTACCGCTCACATTAAATTAACGTGGGAGTATGACTTGTATGTGCAATGACTAATTTTCCAGTTTTTCTCGTAGAACGTGTGCATCAAAATATTGATGTATCTTTTTGGTTTTCCAGAACGAACATATAAATACGAGATTCCATCTTTCCTCAAAATTTAAAATTGTTAACAAATATTGTAATACCCGCTCGGAGTTAAACTGAATATTATTCGAAAATACGAACAAAACGAAATTATAGTGAAGAAACTGGCTCCAGCCGAACTTGCTCATATTTGTTTTCTTTTGATAAATTGAGACGAGAATAATCGCTTGAATAATGCGGGTACCACTACTGATTTTGCTTCTGGCAGACTCAGACTCTAATGTAATGTAATGGAGGTTTTGAATTTGAATAGCCTCTTAATTCTGATAAACCTGGATTGTTTTGTTCACATTTCCTCTTACATTGTTCTCCCATTGCACTTTGCACTGCTTCTGAGACGAACAGCATGACTGGATGTGTTCATGTTACTCTAAAAAATGAAATCAGGGCTCGTCAAACTCATTCTCTGTTTTTGATAATGAAATGAGATAGAACAGGTTTTTTAGAAGATTACTCCTTTGAGGAACTCTTCGTGATATCCTGTAATTACCGGATCCCTTTATGGTGAGCACTTAAGGCTTCTTTCTACCCGTCAACTTTTGTATGAACAACAACAGGTCGGGATATTGAACTCGTGAGGTGTGTTTTTTTCGTAGATTATTTAACTCCTGTGCTCACAAATTCGTATGTTGTAAGTAGGAAGACCGACGTATTACGAGTTACGTTCGTACACGAAACTTTATTTAATATACTGGACTAGATTTCCGGACATCACTTATTAATCTGCTATGACTTATTGACCCAACTCATTGAATACGTACGTACTTCAAAATTCTGGTCCTCACTAAACGGAAATGATTTATGATCGTCTGAGAAAAAAAAGCAACGTTAGAAGTCCATAATTAGAATCACCCACCCCGATGAGAATGTCAAACTTCAAGAAGACTACCAAGCCCTTTGCTTATGGCCTCTGAATTAAAATTTTTGGTGTGCAAGAAAATAAAGTCTTGGCTGAGAACGACAGAGTGAGAGTGAGAGTCGAGTATCTGATGGACTATCAAAAATGTGTCAAAACAAGAAGAAAAATGAGTGTCCAAATCATGACTATTCATAAGTCTTGAAACTCTTGGGCGGGACAACGGAGACAAATTACCGTCAATGAAAATGAGCGTCGGGTGGTAAGGAAAGGAAGGAAGGATTGAGCCTAAAGCAGGTTCAAGAGAAACTTTTTTTTCTAAAAATATAATCCATTACTCATAAAGGTCTTCTCTTCGTTTTCAACCAGCTTCACATCTCAATGTCTCATTAGTAAGTTTGTTTGTGATAAATTCAGGGTAGTTCTAGAATGTGTTCCAGTATTAAATGTGAAGCTCTGTGCTCCTTCGGCACTTAATTTGCCACACCCTCCCTGTAATCCCGATAATTCATACATTTATCTTTCTGTAAGTTAGTTTGGGTGTGGAAAAGTATTTTGAGTGAAAAAAATTCCAGTCATTTGCCAGCTACAAACTTAATCCAATCAATCAGAGGAAATAAGAAGTAGTGGGAATGGCAGTGGCAGTGACTATTCGACTTGTCCGCTTCACGCCTCTCACCCGTCCCTTGAACCCAAACCCAATCCGTCGGGACAAATGTCAAATGTGTCTAGAAAATGAATAGTTGATTCAAAACTTTGTGAGGAACTCAACTTTGAAATGCATAATCAGTTGGAAAACAAAGTCATATATTTACGTCCAAGGAGTGAACCCGGAGTAGTAGTAGTAGTAGTAGTGGAGGTAAATCTAATCAAAGGGTAGACAAACTACTAGTGGGGAGAAACACACACACACACACACACACTTTCTAAGTTCTCGCCAAAGGGGAACCATGGAAAGCTAAAGATACGACCGACTTACTTTCCAAGAGAAAGGAATGAGACGTGAAATAGAATCAGAGACACAAACACAAGTATCACTTCACTTCCTTCCGTTCCACTACCTGCAATGACTAAGGGCCAAGGTGTTTCAAACATATATCTTTACCTTCAAACTTCATTAAAAGAAATTATAATTTCATTTCAACTTTTACTCCAAACCCGGAAGCATGTTACAAGTTTTTGTACAGGAACTTATTAAGACGATTCAAAAAATGCCAATGTCGCCAACACGAAAGGCAATGCTTCGGTTAACTTCAAACTATTCCACTGTTTTTAGTTAGTTTATTCCACAGTATTTATAACAGGAAGCATTCCTTCCGTCTGAAAATAAACAGCTTGGAAGGATCGCCTCAGATAATTTTCACCCTGGCTCAAACGGAGAAAGCAAAGGCAACTGGCTTATACTTGGGCAGCTATGTATTAAATGTGAAGGTAGTGGATAGTAATTAATATAGTAGTGAAAATTTATGCAGTAGTGGGTGTGTCAAATGTACGCACACTACAATGGTCACAAATTCTAAATGTTATATCATCTTTACTAGACCTGTACCGAAAATTTGGCATTATTCGAGTTAAGTCTGCTCTATATCGTAAGAAAATTCCGAGACACCCTTTTGCCTGAATATAGAGAGAAACACTTTTCGGGGTACTGTTCGGAGTATATTACCAGAGAAGGGGTAAAGGATCTTGAGTTGCAGTTCTAGAGCAGATTGCAAATTGGAAGAGGTCGTCGGCACTGTTTATGGAAAAGGAAGAACTTGAGTTTGTGAGAATAAGGAATGCTATATATAGGGAACGAAGGAGAGAGATGAATTAGGGTAATAAATTCAAAGTCTAAACAATGTTTTCTTCGAACGAAGGGAAATTCGATCTAGAATTTTGCTCCTAATGCTTTATACCGCGTGTAAGAAGATTTTGCCAAGAGAAGGAGAAGGAAGAACGATTCGTCTAACGAAATTCCAAAAACTTACGTACGTACGTACATCACTACCAAACACAATCCTTTGATGGTTTGCTAATAGTCAAACTCAAACAACTCCATTCATATGAATGGATACTCAATTTCAATCTCCAATATTTATTCCACCTAAAATTTATTGAATTTGAAATGGAAAACAAATTGTACGTCATACCGCGTCTCGCTGCTGGAATCCAATTTTGTAAAACGGAATAACACATCCTCGCAACCAAAATTCCACGTTAGAATTTTAGCACATTTGAATATGTTTCATTGGAAAACTAGTTAGTAATCTAAAAAGCTTGAAGTGAAAACCCAGAATTTGAGTTACGTTTCAGAATTTAAAAAAATATTCGAAGTCGAAAGTCCCACAAATTGCTTTTATAATATTCCATACTGATGGAAGTGGTTTTGTTATTCCAGTTGACCAGAAAATATTGATCCGCCCACTTGGATATTGTCCCAACTGCATTTTCTAAAATATCACATCTCAGAGTTTGATTGCATTGGATTGTTTTGACAGATGATGAACTGCAAGTGCATTTGACTCAAAAGAGAGTCAAATCAAAGATGTACAAATAATACGTACCATATTTCCGAATCCCATATGTGTATTCCCATATATATATTGTAGGCAATCGAGTTTTAGATATTGCATGGGTTTTTGCGGACGCCTTACGTATAAACTTAACTCTTCCAGGACATAAAGTGCCTTTTTAACGTTTGTTTTTCTTAGATTCCTCTCATATTCTTCCAAAAGTCACATTCTCACGCTCTCTGTTATTTCTAGTCTTCTCTCTCCCATGAGTTTTGTGGAATGATGAAGGAAGCGAAGGGGAGGGCAGAAAATCTTACAGACATGCAATGTAATGTAACCCTTCCTTCTTGGAAAAATCTAATAAACCTAACTGCTCAACTCCAACTGAAGAGCCTCGTAAATAAAAATGATTTTTAATCAAGTCAATTCAGTGTCATATCCTATATATCCCAACTTTGTTTACTCAACTTAAGATTAGTTCATTTAAACCAGCCGAGACATTTGCAGTATTGCAGAACGCACGCAGCAGGTACTTTCACTCTTTAGCTTGTTTTGTATTCCTGATGAGGAAATGCAGACAGACTAGCCAGCCGTTGCGTGAACCTTAGGCGTGAACAGCTCAAAATTGCCCTTGTTACTTTTCCCTTGGCATTGAAATACACAAAGATTGCATGTGAGCAACATGTTATACGGAAATGAATTAGAAGTGTTTATTTAACAATAAAAATTTAGGAATACCGTTTCATATTTCTCACTTTTCCCACAGGTCAATTAAAAAAGTTCGTATTTAACAAATGCACCTAATGAATACCTCCAATAATTTACAAGTACCAACTTGTTCATAAAAGACAGAGATTCTATGTACACAGCAGAACCTGGGAGTGCAATTCTTGAACTTTCTCCATAAGGCCAGCATAGGAAATTAGTCATGTACTCTTTCCATGTCATCGTTGTAAAATCCATGTAAACCCAAAAATAATTACATGGCGAAATTCAGTGGAAAAAGAGAAAATATGTAGAACTGGAGCAGTGACTGAATGGAGTGCACTGCACTGCACTACTTAGATTATTTACGACTCTGAAATTCGTGCCATCCTTATTTTAAGTTTGACTTGTTAGATGTGTATTCCTCCCTCCCTGTAGTTTTGCACATATATCTTGTTGGTCATGTACTGACTGAGATTGTGTGGATGTACTTTTGCTATGCTATATTTATTGCCCTGCTTTGCATAAGCAAGCCAACTAAATCCATATCGTCTAGCTACTCCTTCCATGCCTCCATCGTCTGTTCTGTTCTGATTTTTTTTTCAGCAAAGCAAAACTACTAGAGACTAGTATATATATTTAGATATATATTTAGAATACAAGGAAGGAAGATCCGACCGAATATCAATCCGGATCCGAAGGCAATGCTCAGAGGCACTAAATTACCTAGTTGAAGTTACGCTCTAACTTTGAATAACATTAAAACCATTGAGCAGAACTTGTACGAGTAGTACAGTTACAGTGCACACGGGCGGGTTGGCGGGTTACGTTGTGGGTATAATGTTTCGGTCGAAGCGAGAAAACTCGTCTCAAACTGTGTGTACAATTTCATCGTGTCCATCAACCAGCCACGGCACTACCGACACAAAGTCATTTCAAAGCAATGCATTGCATTGCATTGCAACCAATGCTTTGGAAATGTAAACTTGGAACTTGGAAATGGAAAATCCAACTTAGATTCTTAAGATTCACTCGTAGATTTTGCAACACGATTGTACGGTTGAATGCAAACTTACCCACACCACCACCACCAAACCAGGACGTACGTACGTACGTACGTGCAACAAAGCGGAACTTGGGGCTATAGGGAGTCGTAATAAACACATGTACGTTACTACTACTACTTACTACTACTACTACAGAAAAGGAAAAAACTTTTCTAGTTTCTCAATGATTTATTAGCAAATTTCACACATGCATTTGCATATCTAGAAATACGAAGAGTTCTCCTTGAGTAATAATAAAACAGTCTTAATGCCTACTTTGTGTCTCCATTTAAATCTACTTTACTTTTTTTTTTTGCAAAAGAAATAGAGTGAGTTCCTCAGCTTTTTTTTTCTCAAGCAGTTGGAATTATTTATATTTCACCAGCAGTCTCAGCAAGGATTGGCACTATGCCGGTGCTTGGTTTACCGAAAATGAAACGATTTACGGAACGGATCGATATATTCAGATACAAATACAAACTTCCTGTCAATTGGTTTTCATGTCATGCGGCTATGCATGTAATAAATAAATCTGAGGTTGCGTTTCGCGTTGTAATGTAAGCATGAGTATTGAGAATCTTAAAATAACCATTTGAGAAAAAATCCCTAGATTCAGCTCCAGCCCCAGTTAGTTGTCCAATAAATGCTGCCTTTTCCCCAACTAAAGTTGCAAGTACACAATGAGTGTTTCTTAAGGACTGTAAAAGTCCAAAAAAGTTGTTTTGACTCAATCGATTCGAATTCCTAGGATGCGAATTGAGGTCCTTCGTTTTTGGACTTGGACTACTTGTGCTTGTGTGCCTAAAACTTTGGATGTCCTAAAGTTTCGTGATTTTTTTTTGTTTTTTTTTGTAAAACGTCCGTCTATCACTGGAATACTGACGACGACAGCGTATGTAAAGTCAGTAAAGGTATAGATGTAATGTAGTACGCGAAGTCCTGAATGAGTTTGACCCATCGTCCATTCTTTCATCTCTCTTGAGCTTTGTGCTTGAACGGACTACGAGGAACGACCGGCTAAGTACATTTTGACGACATTATTGAAGACCCGAAGGACTAGAAAGGTCCATAGGAATGAATAAAGCTTTCAACAAGGAAAAGAAAAAAAAACTTGGGTCCAAGTTAACGAGTGACTCAAGTAGTTTTGTACAAAGATAGATGAGACGTGTGGGCTTTCTGACCGCGCCATCAATGCAGTTCACTGATCGACTTTTACTTTCCGACGGGGAAAACAGGAGGAAGACGACGAGTTAAATTACCTAGCTTAGGGTGGTGCAAAACATTTTTGCCACAAACGTAATATTTTAAACTTAGGAAGGGATCTCAGCATAGAGACTAAAGGCACCAGTCCGTTACGACCAAATGGTGTCACTCTCATAACAGCGCCACCCTCTCAATTGGGCTCCAGAAGTCTAAAAGTACTGGAATAAAAAGCCTGAAACCAGTCATTCTTTGATGTAAAGATCTCTAATGATTTCCCTTTTCTACTACCGCCCCCCAAAAAACTATCCAATCCTGACTGGTACGCCACAGATGAGTGGCGCGATCGTTTGCATTTCTATATACCGTAGATTTCCCCCCAACCAAACTCGCATTCACATTCGCATTCGTAAATTTTCAAACGCTCTTAGTATTCGTCATTCGCGTAAGACATTCCACTTCATTTTCTATCTTCAGGGGAGCAAAGAGACTTAGGAAATTGAACTTCCTTAAAATTGAAATGAAGAAAGAGGCTTCAAATTTCCCCCCGGTTAATTGACTACTTCCCAGCTTCCTTCCGCTCCACAAGGAGTACATACATTCCTTTGATCTCTAACCACCACGACTACCACGACGCATTACATGCATGGCTTTTGACTTCTCAATTAAGCGTAGTCACACACTATGTAGTCGTAACCACCCGAGACCTTTCTTCCTGTCCTGGCTGATGCTTGTGCTGCTGCTGCTCGTGCTGTTGCTTCTTAAGAAGTCGAAGTGAAAGTCTTTAGGAGAAAGAAAAGAAACCCGGGCGGGCATGGGTTCATCGAGTCCACCATTGTTCTACTTGGAAGACCCAGAGTTTCTTTTCTTCCGAGACGGTGAGTTTTCTTTGGGTCGGTCGGTCGGTCGGGTCTTCAACTTATACTGTAAATGTACATGGGAAACCACAGATTCCCGCCGCGGAAACATCACGTCTGATCGGCAGGGGAAAGATTGATTACCACTGGCATCGTCAGTCATCCATCCCTCATGATATCGGACTTGTCGATTCCGGTTGAGCGATACTCCATCTACCACCTAAAAACTAAACAGGAGACTAAATCAAGCTGTCAGTTGGTTGCTCTTTGCTCTCTCTCTCTCTTTCCTTCGTCGATCCTTACTATCTTTCGCCAAAACAATAGGAGTCTGCAATTCACGAGGTGTCCCACAAGGGGAAGTTCTCGGATGCAAAGTTTATGTCGGCCTGATACATTTCTGTATCAGTACTTTAATACCGGTTTTCCTCTATTAGAAGCCTGCCTCTAATAGAATCCGGGTACTTTCACCGTTATGCTTATGGAGAAAGCAGGGGAAAGCAGAACCCTTTGAACTCAATTTTGTAAATAAAAGCCCGGGCTTCTATTAGAGGAAAACCGGTATGTCCGGTCACAAATACAGAGTGAATGAGGCTTTTATATTTAGGTCCAGTACAACCAAATTAATTCTTCTTCCAAATTTTACATCCAAATGCCATCCCTTGCTAGAAAAATTCCACGACTTCCTTGGCAGTTCTATGCATGCCGAAACCGAAAACCATCTTGAAATGCAAGGTTCCTTCAGCAGTGCGTGTCATGTTGTACGTTCCGCCATGTTCAGGTCTATTCTAGGAACATTCAATCTCTTCTAAGTGCTTGTGACGTGACATCTCATTTGAAAGCGTACATGGATTCAAGCATCGTCTGAGGTCACTGCGAAAGGTTTACAATACAAGGTGACCACTATGGCCAGAAAATTCTGGCGAAATCGGTATTCAGATTTGCGCGTAAACAACGGGAATACAATTCCACTTCTAGGAGGACAGCCACATTGGCCGGTTTATCTTCGACCAAGATATGTCAAGTCATATCTGACGCCATGCCCCATAAGGCCACATCTTTTATATCTGAATTTGTGGTCGCCCCGGACAAGTTGTACTGTTCTAATGTAAAATTTTGAATCCAATCTTGTGTAAAGTTTTCCATGCATTGCTGAAATTGACATTAGCGTGTGCTGGAAAAGGAATGTCTGACAGTAAAGCCCGTTGGATTGGTTTTGTGGTAATTCTGGTCAGGGTAATTGAACTCCCGCGAGCACGTGCCACCACTATTGTGTGGTTTCCTTTGAAGAGTTCTGGACGACGCACTCGATCCGATTCTGGATTTAGTACAATACTTCGTGTTTCTGTTGCTAACCAACGACAAGTACTGCGACAACTGCACCGGCTTTTATGTACACTTACTTACAGCACCAAGTCTATGTACAATTCAATTCAAAGGAATTGTGGGATGAAAAAAAACGCAAGATCTTTCATCTGTTTATTTTGTGTTTGTGTTTATTTTATACTTTGACCGGTTTGTTGCGGTACTCAGACAGAGTTATATTGTAGTATGACTGTGAGTGGCATGGCTTGTGCGTTGTGCGTAGAGTAAAGTGCTCGGATCAGCTCAAAGATTCCAGTGAAGATGTTTCTTGGTTGCAACCAGCATGTCTGGTTGGCAATGAAAGGCATGGGATTTCAATTTCGATGCGTCAAGATCTAAAGAGATTCAGGATTAAATGAAGGTGATGTTAAAGTGAATCTTACTTGAGATCTGAAACTTTATGTAGTCTAAATATAACAACATCTTGAGATGTGGTTGGTGATCCCATCGCAGGCACAAGTTTTTTCTACACTCTTGCAGAATATCGAAAGAAAACTCACACAAAATTTATTCAAATATAGTAAAAGAATATTAGCCATTTTAAAACCAAACACAAAAATAAAATAGTAAAGTGAAAGTACAGATTGCCTCCAGTTTGTCATACGATGGAATTTATTGAAAGGCAACGAGAAAATCCCGGGACTGATTTAGAATTGTTTTCCTCACGTTTATTTATTTATGTGGTTTTCCCAAATGTATTCACTCACCACGCTACTAGTATCAAATTATCAAATTCCGACCTGCCAACAAAAGAAGAGAAAAGTGATATTAATAGTCTCAGTCCCCAGAACTTGAACGGTCAAAAATTATACTTCGAATGTTTACGGTTAAATTCTTGGAAACGAAATATAGCATTCAGTTTGAATCAGGATTCCATCAAAGAAGAAATACAGATTAATTATTCAGTACCCCTTGGGAGATATGAGAATGAGACTTCAGCAAATCCGGGACCTTGTTTCCTTCCATCTTCATTAGGCTTCTGCCTCTTCTATCGTATCGAAATTGATGGCTAACATACAGTAAGGGCCATGCAAAATTCAGTCAAACTGCAACTCTTAATTAAATCCTGCATGTATACACTTATGTAATTTTAGTAGTTCTCCGTTTTGTCGAGTGAATTTCCGAGCTTTTGGCTTGTGCAAAATAAAATTCAGATAACATTTTGTTTACAGTCCTCAGCACAGTGAACCTTAAAGGTCCACCATGCTACAGATTTATTTTCTCATTCAAAGGCCTTAGCACAACTTTTAGTATCGCTTGTACTTTACATCGAATTTAATCAAACGAAAGAAATATTCAAATCCCTTGGAATCATGAGAAAACGGGTGTCGAACTGTGTAGACTATTACAAACATAAGTAAGATTGCGGCGTACATTTCTTTTCCCAAGTCCTTTGAACTCCTCATCCGCCCGTATTTATGACTAAAGTCCACAAAGAAACTCAAGTTGAGAATTGGAGAGGTGGATTGGAAGGAAATTATTTGGAACTAGCTGGAAGAACTTTTTTTTTTCTTCCCTATTTTCCAAAAGAATCCTTTCAAAATGCCTCTGACTCCATGCATGCATGCGGACGCGGACGCAAAGGAAGGGTTAAAAAAAAGTAAAACTTTGTTTGAGGTTTCCTTTGGCCCCTACAGGAGGAAAAATCTTAGACCCGAGAGTTTCTTCTAGAACCCGGCCGGTTTAAGTTGATATATCCTAGCTAGCCTTAGCCTAGTCTAGTAAAGAAAAAAAAACGGGAACGGATAGATTTCCTCTGTCTTCTTTTCCCATAGATCACTTGGTTAGTGGCAGGGAAGAGAGGATTCCACATGCACGCACATATGCAAGGATTCTTATTGCTTATAAGAAATGGATGTCCGATCTGAGGGGTATACAGTTCGTAGTAGTCCTACGTAGTCTCCTAAGTTCTGGCGGTGAACTATCCCGCCGGCCAATGTCAATGTGAGAGATTCCCATGTTTATACCAAAGGTTCATCCATAAATCTCTTGACTTGAGCCAATTTGGTGAAAGAAGTTGTCCATATGCTCTCATCGGAATTCATCCCTTCTACAACTGATAATGTCTTCAATCGATACTCATTCTTATACAAATCGTCTTCATCTTCACATACATACATATTTTTTTGTGCTTCGTATGCGTTTGCATTTGCAAGCAAAAACAAACATCATGGACTTTGTCGACTGTCGAATCAAATGTGCCTGAAAATAATCCCACAAACAACGACAACGGAGCAGCAACGGCGCCAGGGCAGGGGCGGGATATGCCGCCACCCGTCTCTTCCCTCTGCCTTGGGGCTTAAGGGGATACCGGATTTATTAATATGTTTATGTCCGATCCGGGTATCAGGAGACACGGGTACGTACGCGTATGCAAAGTAACCGGGCTTACTAGCTCCCCTGAAGTTGAAGATGAATCGTTGCATGGTCCTTACGATTTCCTTACCATAACAATATGAATCTACTAACCCGAGTAGTACTGTATTCGGATAAGAAGAGAAACAGGAGAGTTGTAGGTACGATATGGCTATACGATACATTTTGGAGACGGACAAGAAGAAACTTTGTTCAACTTTCTCTCCTTTTGTTTCTCTTCCCCCTCACAAAGATTAGACTCAACTTTTGTTCCCCCCACAGAAGGAGTAATAATAATGGGAAAGACGACTACAGAAATACAGAAAATTAGGTCGACTTAAGATCTGGTGTTAAGGATTTAATTATATTACCCCAACATACATTTTAAATTAGACCACAGTGAGTAGTAATACTACTTGTAAAATTAATTCTATGTATTCGGATGAACTCTGATACTGAACACAAGCATAAACAGGAGCATATTGTAATATGAGGTAATTTTCGCTTTCCTAATCTTACGATATGTATGTGTATGTTTCTAAATTAGGCCAAAGCATCGGTAGGGAGTTTTTGGATAGTGGGTAGTTCCAGCACGTTCCTACTGATTTCAGGTTGGTCGGTGTTCGTAACCGAAAATTGAGGTAGTTTTCTACACTAGTTGTGTATTAGAGGAGAGTGCACAACATCGCAAATCAAGATGTTTTGATTGCAATCCCATTGCATCACATTACACGCCATTCCCATCCCCCCTTGGGAGAGGACAAAGAACATTTATTATTTATTTGCTTGCTCATGAAATAAAACGATAACAAGGAGAAGGAGAGGAGGAACTTTTTCTTCAAAAGAAAGTAGGACTTACACGCGCCTTTCTCATTTTGTTTATTATCTAACGATGGTAACATTCAACGCTTTTTCCTTTCCAATTGAACGAATACGTATGTCAATAAGCCTGATTGCCATTTCTTCCGAAAATGACTCCTTACTACTCATGGAATTTGCCTCAATAGTACAGTATTCAGTTTGTTTGCAATTTTCAATCAGTTGATAGTTTGGAGGGATGACGAATCATACTGTCTAATTAAAAGTACCCTGTACCCACTCAAGTTCGACACTTCGCTTCGGTTTGGGAAAATAAAGTCAATCAACCAGCGTTTCACCATATAATATTTTTCTAAACATGCCTGATAATAGAAGAGACATCGATAGGTTTTTCATGCTACAATTTGTGTGACCGTAATAAAAAGTATACTCGTTGCAAGAGATATTTAGAGAGATCAATTTGTAAAAATAGTTTATTTTAAATTTACTATTAGAATGATTTCTTAAATGAGTCTGATTCAAATTAAGAACAGGCGAGGAACACGCAAAAACCGAATAAACAAGAAAATCAAATTTCCAGAATCAAATCCGCGTATACATACGTGTGCTCCTGCGCTATAATTTCCTTTGCTAGCAATCGAATAGTTATTTGAAACTCCGTGCTTATATTTGTGTAATATAAGTAGGTATGTGAGAGGGATAATTCGTTCAGCAATAATAGACGATCGACAAGGGCTACAAAGACGTTGCGTTTCTTCATTTGGTTTAGGACAAATACCCCGAGTAGTAGATGAAAGCGCACTGATAGTGAATAATTAATAAAACTTAAGAAGCAAAGAACAAAATGGTAAGTAGATGAAGCTGAAAGTGAAATACTAATACAAATACATCTGGACAGCAGATGAGACTCCGTCTTTTTCTTGATGATCACTTCAAGATACACACTACACACTCTGACTGACACTTTTTCCCCAGAGAAAAAAAAATAGTCGAATGTTTTTACTTTAGGTTAGTTAAGTTAGTGAAGCAGGAAAGGCAATAAAAATTAGGTTGTGGAGGTTCGGAGGGAACGCTTTCATAGTGAGGATTGGATTTCAAAGAAGAGGGGAGTTTTTCCCGAAATAATATGGCGAGAGGAGTCGTGACCAGAAGAGTCTCACTCAAAGTGATTGTTTGAAACTGTGATTTAGTTTTTGGGGTAGATGTGGGATTTCGTCTTCTTTTCAAGGAGGAGTTGTCAAGTAACCCAGTGGTGGTAGTGTAAATTTGACTGGGAGTCTCCAGGATGTTTTTCTGCTATTAATTAATTTCGTAAAATATTTTGTGATATTGTTCCTATTGATTCTGGTTTACGCTTGGACCTAAAACTTGTATTATCTTGTTTTCAACTTATCCCGACAAACTCGAAGGTATCCGTCGGGTTTTACAGTCAAACCTCGCTATAAGACCCACCAAATTGCACGCGAAATCCGGGTCTTATATCGAGGTGGTCTTATAACG
>JAQGCB010000198.1:0-28025 GCA_034698835.1 Protaphorura tricampata
TGTAAAATAATAATGCTGTCTGTGTGTAACGCAGTCCATCAGTCCACCCGTAAAATACTCGACTCACCTGCCATAAGACACGGAAATCCCTTTGTTCAACACGAAGAAGTTGGCAAGACTCTCTTGTTACGATCGTGTTTTCCCTCGGAGAGTCATCCAGAATAGATTCACCAAAAAATGATCCCATTCCTAGGCTCCGGGAAACAGCGTTCATGTCCTGGCCAAAGTAAACGAATCAAGTAAAAATACAATTACTTCCTCTAGACGTAAAGTACTACAGTTACGACAGTGGCCACGAAATTCCCTTTACGGCACGCGTCAGAAGTAATAGCGTGTAACAAGGGCAACATCGATTTTATTATTAAAAGAGCTTGGAATGGCCACATAAAAATCAATCTTAAATATGTAATGAACATTATGTCGGTATTTTGCGATTCTACCATTAAATCTTTCATCGTACAATAATTCATATGCAATAGGGCCACATGGGGAGAAATTCGACTTGTTGGAATTTTTATTTTGTATATTATTTTCGGTCCACTTTCTTAGAAGTGTAATTACTGGAGTAAAATAATCGAGTGCTGTTAGTGCAAACTCTCTGACTCTGTACCAATTGGTTTGAAATAGCCAAAAATGAAAAACTCACCTCGACAACACCAGTTTTTGACACATGGACATCCAATGTACCCAGAAGGACGGCATACCAACTCGTTCCCTTGTCACCTTGTCGATACACTGCAGAAAAAAATCAGCATACAGTTCACTATTAATTTGATTCATGGAGAGTTATTGAAAAATATATTGTATACTATAAATCCCTCCAAATTTGCCTAGCACAACTTAGACTGATAAATTGTCCTTGTCAGGTAAGAATTCCCAAAATAACCATTTTGAAAATGGAACATCCATTATGCCATTCCATTGCGTTGCACCACAGGAGGGCGAGTAAAACTTGACAGGGATTTAAATCTCCTTAGATCGATTCTGTCCTGTCTACATAATTTGAGTTTTCTTGGGAAAGTAAAATTTCAGTTCCATCGTATGCACTGTATAATAATCAGTTTCCACTTAAAGGGTTACATTTTCCATGGATTCAACTATTCAAATGCTTTAACGATCCAATACGCAGCCCTGACTTGACTCCCTACTGTTCGTTTTTAGTTAAAGTTGAAGTGGATGAAGTTTCTCTCGAGGATTTTATTCATGTCGACCTTCTGAAGAATAAAGTTCTCATAGAATTGGCCAACCAATTTTTACAGATGTATGCTGAAACTCAACCGATTTCCATGATTACCTCTTTTCATCTTTTTCTGGTTTTGAATAAACTTCCAACTTCCAACACTTGTGAGTTATCAAAAAGTATGTGAAGTGAAAGAAGAAATGTCGGAGAGAAAGGTTGGCCTTTCGAGGAGAAAAAAAAATTGCGTTTTTAGTTGTGTTGATCAATAAACTTTTCAATTATGTCTCAAAAAGTAAATAAATATCCAAAGTTTGTTTAGGAAGGAAGCTGTCAAGTGCAGATTTCCGATGTTAGATAGATTCACAATCGTTGTTGATAGTCTTACAACCCAGACACACCATTGATTAGTCTTGTGACAAATACAACATGTGTTTTTAATGCTTAAAATTAGCCCTTAGGAAGTAATATTTTCAAGAATTTTGTAAGGGTAGATTCAAAATGATTCAGACACTTCATACTGTCGAGGATTTTCTGCTTATCTAACTCTCGAGAAATAATTTTAATTTTGCCCAGCCAAGACATTCAAGTTCGTACAGTGGATCATTGCATTGGGACCTAATCCTGAGCATTGTAAAAGTTTTCCTTGTATATTGAGCTACTCGGACATATTTTGGTACTTGTACTTTCACCAACAACAAGTATAACTTGAAAGGAAAATGTCCGGGAGGTATTGTGAACTGGATGGGTTAAAGTTGAAGTAGTGGATCCACGTCACGCTGATTGCTGAGCTTTCTGAAGACTCAGGATCAAAAGATTAATGTGTGATGCGTTGGATGTAATGTACATGTTTTGTGATGAAATGTAACTCAACTCAAGCAATGCAATGTGCAGAAACTAAGAACAGAAGGAAATATTGCCCAGTGGGTGTACTTTTATAATAATACGACTAGACCCTTAGAGTTTTATTGTCGTTTGTTGTCTTCAAGAACACATCCTTTTGTTCTCTCACACAGTTGAACCGAGAGATGTGAGGAAAGGAAGGAATAAATGTCAAGGCCTGGCCTGACATGCGACATCAACTGGAACAGAATTTGGGGCAGAACTTCAAAACATGCTGAGAGCTATTAAAATGATGAGTGAAAATATTGTTTGTATACAAAGACGGTTCACTATATCACATACGTATTCGAATTTGCACTGCCATTGCCATCCCTTGATCTCTAGAACTACGAACGAAGCTCATCACTTTGAAAGTAAATTTTCCTGTGCTTTTCCGAACCAACGCTTTAACTAATTTCATACGCCCTGTGAATTCCAGGGGATTGCTCGTAACAACTTGTGTTTTTACAATTAAGACTAGGCAAGCCAAAATCTAATTAATTGTTTTAAATTATTGATTAGACCTAGACTTAGAAAATTGTCAGATATATTCGCGATTTTGTACCATGAATCGCGTTCAACTGCTCATAAATGTGTAATTTGTTATATTTTTCAAATCCTTCGGAATACTTTAATGGTGAAACATCAGAGAATTTCCACGTTTTGTAATAAAAATTCAATACAGAGTGGATATCTCACGATTGTCTAGATTCATGGGTGTTAGTAGTGAAATACACCGCATTAGTGAATTTTAGAAGAGGTCTCCTTGTAATTTTCTTAAATCTCTGATACTCTTTTGTCAACAAAAGATTATGTCCAAACTTCCGCATAAATATGTAGGTCGAATTTAAGAAAAGATATTTTATCTAGTTCATACTTATAAGTAAGTTTCTTGGATTTCTAGGTGTTTTGTCTGCTTTTCCAAGTAATTTTGCTTACGTCAATCATACGTACCCGAATTTTGACATTTTAAGAGGTCAACTTCTGAATAAAAGGGACTTACAAACCCAGAACGTACGTGGAATCGTCACAGATGATATCTCCGGTTTCACTCACAAGAAAAAACTTCTGGCTAACCATTCAAGCAGACTCGTTCTTACGTATGTAGAAGTTTTTTTTGTTCAAGTACTTCTACCCATTTTCTTTTCACAAAATACCAAGAAAAAAAAATCTTTTGTATACAAAATCGTTATACTTCTTCATATGTACTACAATGTACTACGTGAAGCCCAAAAAAACTTTTAAGACCGGCTCGTGCCATGAATATTGTTGTGCTATTCAGCATTCTTTTCAAAATGGAATCTGTCCTGTACGTACGTTTTATGTAAATACATACATATAAGATGGACACATTATCCTCACACGGATGACTGACAAAACTAAAAAAAAAGTATTTGTTTGGTTTGGACTACATTACATTACATAAGAAGAGAAGAGTGTTTCTTCTTACGCTAGTTGAATTTGTCCTTACATGTAACACCCGAGTCGAGTTGTTCCAAATAGGCACAGGCAGCCAGCTGATGAAGAAGTGGTGGAGGAACCCCTGTGAGAGCAGCCAAGTGTCGCAGATGTGACACGATCACTCCAATGTCACTCAACGTCCGTTCCCCTGGTCTATTTCATAGGGAAAATAGAAGAGAAAGAAGTGAGTGAAAGTATGGGGAAAGTAAAAGTGAAAGTACAGGGTGGCTCATAACGTATGTCAGTCATCCCTTGTTAACTGGATTCTTAATTACACTCGCAATTTTATGTTCTAACTTTATGATACTACAATCTTGCCTAAGCCAAATTGAAATAAATATACGTTAGTTCATATTTTCCTACTTAAAATAAAGCGCATCCATATAATGATGATTAATTGAGAGCTTATGAGCCACCCTGGACAGAAGGACGACCCATGGCGGGCAATGAGACTAGACCACGGAGAAAATCCGTCTGAGGATTACTGGGATTCTCCACATCCCATCACATCGTTCTTACTTTCCCAATTCCACTTGCACTTCCCACCCCAAAACCAAAAACTGTACTAAACTAAACCTCAATCTCATTTCAATCAAACTCCGTCTTTATAAATAGGACACATGCACAATGCACATACATGGATACACTGTTCGAGTTAGGTGAGACCCATGGAGATGGACGACAAATTAGGGATTATGGTTAGTATGCTCGACATGGCACGAAGAGTCCATGTTGTATGCATATGTTGAAGGAAATGCGTAACAAGTTGACAATGGTTAAAAACACAATGACGGCCTACTCATTTATACTTATATTGGAAACAATTAGTTATCAAATTTTGTTGTTTTCAATCATATTCTAGGTATAATGATACTAGAATATCGTCCGAATCAGAAAAGATAAATATATGAGTCGGCAGGAACGGGAAAAAAATTGAATGAGCAGATTCCTGAGACAATACATCTAACTACTGTTGCAAAATCATACGCTCATATAATTAGAATTACAGTCAGTACAGTAAAACCTTTCAAACCCGACCGAGCAAAGGCAACAAAATTGTAGTCGTACGGTTTAGGTGGTCACGGTTTCCAGATGATAAGAGAAAGCGATCATACGATATACAAGATACTACGCGAGGTCACTGCTGGCACGATCGTGGGACACGTTTCAGTTCGAGGATGGAAGAGTGGGTCCAAATGCATTGGGTGGTATGCGCTTGTCATTTGTCAGAGTGTATTAAGACTAGTCCGGATCCAATTCGACTTGCCCGATTACATTAATTTCATTACATAAATACATACTGATTCCACATAACCGATTTCCAAATTATTATTTTTTCTCATCAAACCTAGTCAAACAACACTACAATTGTGTGCCCATCAGTATTACAGTAATTTTCTCTCGAATAAGAAACATTTGAAATAAAAAATTCTAGTTTTTGGAGAAAGTTTGCATTGGAGAAAGTTCTCGAATTAATTATTGTGTTATTTACATTGCCCTTTGGTTTTATTGCCTATGTAAAAAGACTGACAAGTTTTTTTTACAGTTTTGTATTCTAGGCACACTTGATAATAAACTTACAAACAACTTAACGCTAAAGTTGGCAAGCATTGACAATAACCTTCTAAAAGACAGATTTCTGAGAAATAGCTAGAAACTTATATTCATAGTAGATGGATCGTTCCGAATATCACTGGTCGAATATTCCAATTGTATAGTGATAGTGATCGATTGTACTTATTGGAGTCAATGTTTCCATCGCCAACAAACATTAACATGTCAAATTGATTCATCAGTACGCGTCTATTTTTGACTACCATGTAACGTAAGCTTAAGAATTTCTTGTCTTGTGAGTTAATGTATTGAAATATTATCATAGCAAATAAAATTCATAAATAAGAAATGTTCCATAAATAAACACCCATTACTACCCGCAAAGAAGGGGCTGGGCTAAATAGCGTCCGGTCTTTGGCGACAGGCTCCCATGAATTCAATTAAACATATTTTAATGAGAAGCTACTGTTTATTCAATAATGAACGGGAATCCTTTAGTTGCGTCCATATGTTTAACGCAGGAAGCGGAAATTTAATTGACTTGCAAGAAAAGTGATCTAAATTCTCATTAAAACAAAGCTACGATTCCTAGTAGCAAATATTATTATTACCTTGAGCGGGCGAGTCATAAGAGTCTGAAAACTAACTACATTATCCATAGTCGCTGAAGCAAATGAGAATAAACTTTAATCATAAGGATATTGGATTACACACACTATGGTGTATGTTACTAGAAAATATCCAAAAGAACCCCTACGCGGGCCATGCGTTTCTAATCCGGGCAAAAACTTAATCAAACTTAGGAATCAGACTCTCAGGGTTTAAAGGGTTTCAATTATACATGACGCGTTAAATGTACATGAAACAACCTAACCAAAAATCGACAGAATCAATCATTTCCGAAAAGAGGAAAAATAATTGTAAGCAATCTGGAAGTACTTACAAGGCCTGCCGAAATGTATTCATGTTCTATTGATCTTGTTGGATGAATATTTGGGACCTTGCACATTGTACTTACACCAGGTTTCATCCCTTTCCTTTGAAATTAGACTATCTTGAGAAAATATTGTCATTTCTATTCTTTTGTGTAAACCTGAACTAGAACCGGCCGCTTTTCTTACTAAGAACAGGAGTCTAAATATTTAACATTAGTGAAAGGAAAAGAGAAAGTTTTGTGCTTTCACATTTGAGTTTCAATTGAGTCTCCTTAAGATGTCCTCAGATTGTTTCGAATAATTAATTCTGTAATTTGGACTAAGGTTGAGTGTGCATAATTTGTGATCCCATGAAAGAAGCGGATTAACTGACAAGACTTGCCAAGATTAATCAGTTATAAATTAATCTGTCTTCTAAAGGCTTTAAGGTCTGAGTTCTTGTTCCATTGTGGAGTGAATGAAGTGTACTGCAACTGCTCCGAAAGAGTTAAGGAAACGTTGGTAACTGAAGATGAAAATATGACAAACTTAGGAGGTGAAGTAAAGACATACCCCCCAATGTCCCAATGCTACAATGTGGCACTTTATCAGGAAGTTCAGAATCGGAGTTCAGGGCTTGATTTATTGAGTTTCAATCGTTCCGAACGGAACGAACCGGTTCCTAGTTCCTAGCCTTGCTGGAGAGATACATTTACAGACTTTTATTCAGGATCATTATTGCCGTAGAAGTAAAAAAAATTTCTCGGTCCATCTTGTGCTGATTTCATTTATCTCGCACACGCACAATTACTATGTATAATCCGCTTTCGCCAGCTCGCGCTAGGATCCAAGTGTTTTTAGTCGAACATTTTTTTCCCCACGATTCATAGGTGAACACCACCTCTTCTTTCAGAATAGAATAATGTTTAGTAAATATTGAAACAGATTTTTCAATACGACGATTGATTTCAGAATAAGCAATAAAATACCAATATTACAGGTACTTCATAATAATAAAAATACTTCTCATCATTGCCATAATCAATGTTCTAAATTTTTGATCTTATTCTCACTCTAATTTCATATTTCAACTTGAATTTCTTTCAAAAACTTGGAATTTTCGAATTTTTAGTAGGATAATAGAAGACACCTGTTATAGCTTATTATAGCACCTTCCAACGAGTAATACTCACGACACACATTCTGCTAGTTTGTTGATGTTGTTGTGAGTTGCGTTGTGAGTTGCGTGTGGACACCTCGAAGACAAATGACCCGCATTAGCCTTCTCCTGTTATTCAGGATATTAAACACGCAATGCAATATGTCTTTGTTCATTAAATCGTTCATTAATTCATGATTCATTTGTTTGGGTGTTAACTCTACCACAACACTTCCATTACTCTCAACTCAACATTACATTCTATGTCGAAGGCATAGAAGAGTTAAGCCACGTTAAAAATCGAATATCTGTAAGTTTTCTGTAAAAATTGTTCCATCACCGATTTTCACCCATCCGCTAGAATTTTCTTTAGAGTACTAGAGATTTAGTTTTTTCACTTTAGAAGCCTCAGAGCAAGGCATAGTAATTCAATAAGCGTGTGGTGCGTACAAAATTTACTAATATATTCCCACTAAAAATAATTGTAGATTCAACACGGTTAGGGTTCATAAGTTTAAAAGAGGCTCACAAAATTAATCGTCGGATTAGGAATTATCTCAACCAAAGGCATTCATTCTGAGATCTAATGTAAGCTCAACGTAATTAATGCTGAATCTCATAATGTTAGATAAACCTGTAAATTAATGGACTTTATAAAAGTCCATTAATTTACAGGTTTATCTAAACTTAATGTATTTGGTTTAACCAAAAAAAAACAGCAAGCTCCGCCTTCCAACTAACTCATTTCCATATGGTATGAGTAAAATAATTGACTAATTGCTCAACGTAATCAATTAGCCGATTTAAACTACCTGGTTTGAAGCACCTTATAAACGACCTGCCCGTGCATGGAAAGTAAGTGCTGCAGAAAAGGCCCTAAGCATTCTGCGTGCTTTGAAGAAAGAGTGAAGATGGGAAAGTCCTGACTCCAAAATATGACTGGAAGTCACTCTTCTAAAAATTAAGTCATTGTTGTATTAAAATATTCTAACAGGTCTATTAGGTTGACTGATTTAGATTGACACTGACTCTCGGCATCGGCAGTCGTACCCATTGTAATTGTAAATTGTAATTACTGCAGTGTCAATTTTTCTCAAGGGGTGATAATTATTGTTTGGTGAGGAGTTCCCTAGCCCTTATAGCTTAGCTAGGAACGAATTACATTAAAAAATTTGCTCAAAGGAACGATTGTTTGCTAATGAGGGGTCGAACCCTCAGTACAGTTATTCAGCGTTAAATTAAAATCAAAACATAGCTATAACCTTCTATCGATGCTGAGAAACCAAAGCTCCTGAGTCATCTTGATGAGTCTAAAACCGAATTCCTTGCGGTAATGCACAAACTAGTCACATTATCACAATCACACGCTTACTCACACTTTTCACTTCAAGATTTAATTACAAACTCGAACTTGGAAACTATTATAACAGCATTTGGCACTTGGAAATAAAATTCTATTTCCATTGAGGGTTTGGATATTTATCACATTAATTAGCTCGCTCACGCACTCACGCCATAGCTATTGGATTCCACATTTTAGATTTTATGTACACTGCAATGTAATAATGCGAATGAATTTTTACAAAGTTATGGTAATGTTCTGTTTAATTATTATGGTAATCGTGCACTGCCCGAAAACCTGTAACGCGTGCACTTTCTTTTTGTTGTTTTAAAGTTCGTAATGCAGATGAGGCAATAACCTTTTACTAGATTCCAATTTCGGAGATTGAAATTACTGTAGTTAGTAAACTTTTCAGGACAAATGTAAATGTAAATTATTTTTGAATACTTGTCACAGACAAATTATTTTCTCAACCATTTTCTAACAGCTCATACTTTAGTATGACTCTTGAAAACTGAGAACATGAGATGAAGGATCAGAATAGTCTGAATGAACGGAACGATGAGTAAGAACTGGGAAGTCTGGATAGAATTGTCGGTCTTTTAACGTCTGTGTGGAGTCTGGGAGTAGGGAAAGCCGGATGAAGGTAGTAAAACATGGAAACAGATTTCATGCGTGGAAATTGACTTTCGTATGTTTTCTTCATGTTCTGTTTCTTGACTTAATTCCTTCGTACCTGTTCTAGTTATTGTCACCTTGACCTAGACTACACTACAAGTTCAGAGTGATTAATTTCGCTTACTGTATTGTTTTACTAAAATCAGTGCATTCTATTTTAGGGGATCAATGCACTTGTAAGGAAAGTGGATTTGAAAAAGCAATATCCTTACACATCGTTACGAATAATAGGTCTCTACAGCACACCTGTGGCTGTCGGGGCCGGAAAATACAGGTTATGCGGTTGCGGTACACGACATAATCTTAGAAGCAAAAGCAAACCATGCATACTTCAATCAATCATTTTGGGCAAAATAGCATAATTTTGATCATAATATTGTATCGACCCTAACATTTAAGCAAGGTTTATTGTTTTAAACCTGAGGCGGAATTTAATGAAGTCTTCTGTTCTGATAGTGTGTAAAGGACTACACTTTTCTAATTAAGGACGGTTTTCTAAACAAACTAGATAGGGAAAATACCTGTAAAAACATGGGCTCACCTCTTCACTTAAGCTGACCCTCCTGAAAGCCCTATGAACTGTTTGCTCTGAGATTTTTTGTGGTGAGTCCCATTGAGGTCAGAAGGGTTATGCGGTCCATGCCATGTTTCAGGTCAATCCGTGGTACCAGGTGACCAGGGCATTGTAATTGTAACCTCCCGTCTGGAGTCAGTCGGAGTCTGGACTCTGGACTGGACCGGGAGACTCGTCCATAGGAACTATAATACAACATTATGTTATTTTCAAGTACTCCGCGCGGGATCGCGCGGGATTGCGCTTGGATGAGGGCACAAGTTATTATGATTTCCGGCATCTATTTCAATTGACAACTCCACCGGACCGAGTGTCATAATTTTCTGAAACTTACAGTTCGTGAGGTTCTATTGTACGACAGATCAAGCTTTAGAAAAACCAGTCGTTGATTTCCGTCTAGTTTTAGGTATTAGCAAGCTGGCTATAACATGCGTTGAATACATTGATATAAGCTGTGCGTGTTTCGAGTTTCGATATGATGGAAAATTCGTTAATCAAAGTACCTGTCGTGTTTGCGATTGCGATTACTAATTAGAAAGTCCGGGGTTATGAATATATGAATTGGTCGGGTATTTTTAAATCGCCTTTTACTTTTTAACACTACTGATGAAACATATTTTTGAGAAAATCTTTCACTTTTTCTAAACTCGATCGCGATGTTCATGTTACGTAGTAGAAAAACTACAAACAAGAAGGTGTTTCGATTTCGATATGTGCGCGGAAAGTAATAACAATTTATTGCGTCTGAGCTTTAGCATAAGAAAATCTGGGCTAATCATTTGGAGATGGTATTTTAACAAATTGTTCTTAATTTTTTAAAACTAGGTAACTTTTTCTGACTGACTGGTGACGGATTAGTTTCAAATACATCCTGCGAAATACGAAAATGCGAAGCGATACGCGAACCCGAACACGAAAACGCGTTTACGCGATATGCGACAGAATCGACACTCCAACTCTATCGACATCTGTGAAATTGGAATGTAATTTGATTCAAATCTGAAATGCCGGGACGACAGTGACTGGCGCCGGATGGGTCTAATAAAAATAAAAAATTCCCTGTGTGTTTTTTTTTGGATCCTTGGCGCTATTCCTGAACTCAAACCCACTCCCTCGTCCCAACCAACAACTTTGGACTTTTCTCACGCTCTTCTCCTCATTCTCTCCATACACAGGGTTAGTCGGAACGGGCGTGACTCGAAAATTTTTTTTAACCCTTCTTGCGTCTTTTCTTCTTCAGCATTCCGGGCTCAGAGGACGAGGACGCGAACTTGCGAACTATTTTATTTCTAGTCTATTTGTGGGCTCCAGCACTCGAGGAGAAACAGAGGGAAGTTGATTCACTGGAATTGGAACTTGGATTTTTGGACGCTGGAATTGGAATTATTCAGCTCTCTGATTGTGAAATTTTTAGTGGACCTGCTATTTTTTCTTTGGGAACGTCAAAAGTCAAACGTAAGTCAAAATGGAATTTTGTAAAATCGTAACTTTTTTGGCCTCTGAACTGGATGTGAATTAATTAATGCCAGCTTGCGTAATGTCAATAAATACGCAGAAATATTATCGTTACGTAATCGTATAGTAGGTCTAGCCGTTTAGTCCTTCCGCTGTCAATTTGGTAGTGCGTTAGTTTAGTTATTTAGTTGATGATTAAATTAAGGTCGTGGACAGTTATGACTCGGCTGTGAAAATGATCGCGTGATATCGTCCGTCGTGTCCAGTTCAATGTCAGTGATCCTGTGATGTGACACTAAATGCTAGCTTAGGTAAAAAGGTCAAGAATTGTAGACATTTTTGATACTATCAATAATTTAGTTATGCTCTGTTTTATGGAATTGACTGAGCTGATTTTCTGAGTCCAACTGTTGAGGTGTTCAGTGAAGTCAAGATTTCCTTGTAATTTCGTTAATGTTGATTTTATTTCTTAATTTTACAGGAATCAAGTAACAATGAACGGAAGCCCACCGGGTCATCGCGAGAGGTCCCACTCTAGGGGAAGCCGACCCCGATCTTTTAGTCGTTCAAGGAGTCGTTCTAGGTCAAGAAAGACTTACAGGAGGGGTTACAGGTCTCGCTCCAGATCAAGGTCCGGTCCCATAAAATTATGAATTTTTAAGTATTGATAGTTTTTTATTATTTAGTTATTTAATTATTTAGTTTCGTTTTCGTTGTTTTTTATCCTGCATGGATTCCTGACACTTTCTTTCACTTAACGAATAGTTTTTTTGATTTTAATTAATTTTGATGCCATATTAAATCCCCGCAAAGCCATTCCACACCCTCGTGTTTCACTGCTGCTGTGTGTTGAAAAGGCAATACTTTTCTTTTTGTCATTTTATAATTTGATTCATGCTTCCGTCCGAGAGGCACCGGCGAGCACTGATTTAATTCTTCCAGAGATACTTCGATTCAGTTGTTGGAGAGAAAAGTTAACGAGGAACTGCGGAACTACAGGCGACGAAACTACGAAACTAAACTACGATTTTTAAAGTAGTTTAGTACAACTGCGGATGACTTTATTGGTTTTTAACTTTGATGATGGGCTTTCACAGGGGAGCGAGAAGTCACTCGAGGAGTCCAATGTCCTCGAGGAGACGCCATGCAACCAACAGGGTTAGCCCTCCCCCTTCTTCTTACCAAGGGGGACATAGTAGACACCCTCCAAGATCTGAAAATTTAAGAGGATCATCCCGTTTTTTGCAGGACAATCCAGGTCCGAATAAATGTTTGGGAGTGTTTGGACTCAGTCTCAGAACTACTGAGCGTGACTTGAGAGAAGTTTTTTCTCGGTATGGTCCGATAGAAGAGTGCACAGTTGTTATTGATGCACAGGTAAGTGGTTTTTAATTAATATTTTCGAAAACCCAGGTACCGGAATTGAAAAACTTGAGTTTATTGGTAAATCTAGATGGACGAAACATAGTTTTTCAGAATTCTTGTAGATTTGATCCTTAAATGATGTTTGGTACTTCTCATTCTCGTTATAGAATTCTGTCATTGATTTTCAATAAATAAGCAAATCAATTTATGTTTGTACTCAGACTGGACGCTCTCGTGGATTTGCATTCATATATTACGAAAGCATGGAAGACGCAAAGGCCGCAAAGGATAGTTGCAACGGCATTGAAATTGACAACCGCCGGATCAGAGTGGACTTTTCTATAACTCAAAGAGCACATACTCCTACTCCTGGAATCTACATGGGCAAGCCGACGTAAGTAGCATAAGAATCGTTCATCTCATCAGTTGTTTCTATGATTTCTAATACATAAAAAAAACGAATTGTGCATTATTTCTGAATTTCGGTGCTATCATTATTTGCGTAGGCGTAAGAATAATTGTTATAAGATAAGTCACCTGATTCAACCAACCCTGAATACAAATATATTCGTTGGTTTGAATATCTAGATTTTAATAACTTTATAATTTTGTCTACAGTATGGATGGAAAGCCGAGACGTCGCAGAGATGACTATCGAGGTTACCGTCGTTCGCCGTCTCCATACTACCGTCGTCGGCGTTATTCTCGCTCTCGCTCCTACAGTCCACGTAAGTAATTTTAATTTTTACCATCCATTGCCATTGAGTCATTTAAATCCATCTCCGGATAGAATGTGAATGTTCAAAGAAAGCATTTGCTCGTAAAATCGATCGTTGATTTAATTACACTGTATATAAAATCTGGTCATCAGGTCGAGCAAGTTGACCTCTTGACCTGAATAAATATTGTTTTTGTCACGCTAACAACAACAGCGATCTATTTTGCATTTCCCAAATTTCCCTTCCGCATTATAAATATAACGAGAATAATAGTCGTAGATCCAATGGGCTTGTTTTCAATTGGTTGGTTAATAAATTTTTAGGTCGATATTGAGGAAAGGAGATGATACGATGCCCTGAGGTTTCTTCGGATTACTTACAGTTACAATTACAATATCAATTGGAATTATAATTATTGTTTAGATTTATATTTAATTCTCAAAAATGAATTGTTTATTTAAGGGTTTTCAATAATAAAAAAATCTGTGTACATAGTTCTACTACTTATAAATATATCTGGCTAATTATAATAATTACTAATCGTGGTGTATTTTATTTTTAAAAGGGCTGCGATCGTACAAGTGAATAAAGAAAGAAATAAGAACACAGAAAATTGAAGTGTGAAAGAAAATCTACGAAAGAAAGCGAAAAGGGAACTCAAGGGTTCATTTGAAGTTTCAAAATTCAGAATTTCAAAATGAAATCAATTATGGAAACTTCGAAGACTGAAAGAAAGTCAGAGGACATGAAGAGAAGGGAATTTTGTGAGGAGAGAATTTTATTTTACAAAACAAAAAGTCAAGCCCAAATTGGCCCATTCACCTAAATTCACAATTTCTTGTCCATCCAGACTCCTCAGATTCAAATCTCAATCAAGACTTGTTTCATGTATTAAGAAGAGTATCTGGTAAACTATCGCTAACCAATTTTGAATTCTGAATGTTGGGTGTTGCGTGAGTATCCCTTTTAATTCAAATTATTGAATTCTTCAATAGGCATGAGTAGGCAGTAGTAGGAATGACAGGAACAAATGCGCTTATGTCCTAATACTGAAAGAAAATGGCATATAACGACGAGAATGGATTTCTTTTCTTAAATTCAAAGGACCAATTATAATTTTTAATGGTAGTTTTTAGTTTCACGTTTCTGTGGAAATCCACCATTTTTCATAGAATATTTTTGACATTCCTAATGATTTTAAGATAGTCTCCATAGCTATAATCATTGGCGTTGGTCCACATATGTAGACTTGAGTTTTATCAAAGTCTTTCCTTATCTGCTTGAAATCATTTTCTAGAACTCGGGTGATATCCTCTATTCCAATCCGTCCTTCTAGATAATGGTAAAGAAGTATGAAAAAAAATGCAATCCATCCAATTTCTTTCTATCTTTCTCCGATCATATCACATCAAACCAGGGATTCGAGAAAACATTTTCCATTCCAGTATTTTACTAATTTGAGCTGACAAGTCTTAATCTGGATTGATATGATCTGATCGAAGTCTTCATAAAAATTATTACCTTTAATCGTGCCATTTAGGCCTTCCGCTCCTACTTTGCCTCCAGTTAGGAAGTATCGTGTATTAAAATTGAGTTCTTGTTTAGCAATGTCCTGGAATTTGTCCTGTAAATTTTTTGTTAGATCCGATTCAATTCAAACATTTAATTTTTTCTTCTGTTTTTGTCTAAGCTAAAACAAATCGAAGATCAAGTTAGAATACGTACGCGAAAAAGAAGTTCATCGAGAGTTTTTGCGCTGAACAACAAACTGGTCCGAAATAGAAACCTTGACCTGCCTTGCTGGCCATCCTCTTTGACTGAGTCGGCGATTTCATTTACCATTGCGCATAACGGGTTAATTCCAACGCCTCCGGCAATTAGAAGAATATTCATGTCCTCGCCGACCTTTGAAAGCACTTCGGTGTCAAGAAAGAAATCCCCGCCGATTCGAATTGACACTTGGGAACCAACGTGACACTGAAAATTGTACAAACCGCAACCTATTTAGCCGTATACGTGTAGGGGTCTGACAGAATTCTAAATAAGACTTTCAGAATCAAAAATACAATATTGACCTTTGTGTGAACCCAATGGGCTGGGGGATGGGAGGAATACTTGACACACAACTCCAGGTTTCCAGTTTTTTTTAGGTAACACGGACTAGAGGTCATGGAAAATCCACCGACAACTTCAACATTAGGTATGAAAAAATCCACCCTGGAATAGAAATAGAAATGGTAAGTTTTTTAACAAAAAATAACGACACCATTTTACAAGAAAACGAAAAGATAGTGTTAAATCAGCTACTCACATTATATTTACTTCAATTATTTTAATTTTATTCATGTTGTGTATTGTTCATGTTGCGTCTGCCTTATTTTCTTGAAATTACTTAAGAAATAAATTCCACGTTTTCAGAGCAAAACCGAAAGTTTTTGTAGCAATCTTGTCATGTTTATTCATAGTGGTTTTAACTTCTTTCCCTTTGTAACGCAACGGATAAATGCATTTAGAAAATCAATTACCATTGTCCAGCCTTGAAGTGGAATGGAACTGGTTTGACGGGAGTAGTTAGGATCAATTTTTTGACAGTCGGTGAAATGTCTTCAATCCTTGTGACTTCCACATTGTGAATTTCACTTTGACGTTCCTGGTCTGATGTTACGTCCAAATGTTCTCGACTGTTTCCATCGCCTCTGCTAATATTTCGATTTCCAAGAGCAGATGAATTCTCCATACTTTTGGATAAGCGCTTTAGTTTCGGAAAAAAATTCAATCGTCTGAAATACATCTGTAGTCCACGCTATAGAACTGGAAAAACCAGAGATAGATTTGAGTCAATGCGTTTGGAAATGTTCTTGTTTACACGTGCATATTGCACAGGTGATGAAAGAGACCTTCAGATAAGAGCCATCAAAACTTACTATTAAAATATACACATACAAAGTATTGGAATAATTACATGTTTTAAAACTGTTCATCTGTTCATGTTCATATCAACATCAAGGCAAACTTTCTGAAAAATGTGTTTATCTATTAAGACTTAAAAACGAAAATCGTACAGTAGCTAGTTAGTTGTAAACGCCAAGAATCTCAAAAGTCAAAAATGTACAGTGGACCTTCATAAACTTCGCAAATTACAATTGCAGGGCACTTAATGCCCTGTCAAACCATATAAAATCTTATGCACGTACAGGGCGGTTCATAATCTCTCGGCTGAAGCCACCACGCACAGTAACAATATTCAACCAGAACCACACAGTACAGGTCATATAACTTGACCATGACCTGTCTATAGGCAGATAGTGGTAGAGGCACAGATATGGATCCCGCTGCACAAAAATTACAATATAATTTTATAGAGAATTTTATGTACAATTTGACTCCAAATCCAATACAATATTATCAGCGATGTGGTACACCAAGGAATTAACTAGAGCGACTGAATTTGAATTGGATACGTACTTAACATTCATATGGTAATAATGGTACCACAGAATTTCAGGCAATTGTAAAATATTAGGCCACTACCTTAGGGTTTAGTATTCGTTGTAGATAGATCCGAGTGGTTTTATGAACCTCCCTGTATACACGCACGAGGCTCGACTACATGTAAGTGTATACACAACGAAATTCCTTGTCACGAGGATCATCCAATTTTTACTGAGCTCGTTGAAACGTTGTCACAAATTTTGTAACAAATACAAAATGGAAAAACGTTTTAATTCGAATCACTGGTTCCTCAATTTTCAGTATTTCTGAAAAAAAACTCATAATTTGGCAAAAATTATTAAATCGTAGTCATTCCATCACTTTCATCCTTGCTAACGTGCAAGAGAGAGGCAAATTTTCTCAGGTTTCAAAATGAAGACCCGGGAAGGGAAATCACACAGACGAACGAGAAGGACATGAGAATTTTTTGGCTCGCAATTTTTTTGACAGTTTCAGTTTCCTGTGTTCGTTTTCAGTTTTTTTAGAATGAGTGACACTGAAAACAATGGAGTGGATGTTGAGTGTGAGGTCAAGGTCAAGGTCAACCAGACACCCGTGGAAGGGAAAAGGTCAAATGAAATCAAACTGATTGAAAAAAGTATTGTTCATCGAATATGTTCTGGACAGGTAAGTTTTTTTAAGTTTTATTGACATTTTACTTCAAATTCAACTCCAATTCAAAGTATTTTTAAGTCAACCTTACGCACAGTAAATATAAGTTTCGATTTCTTCCGGTATAATTAAAAATTTTGAACCGAATAGTTCATTAATTTTGGATTTAAAAAAAAGGTCCCTTTTCTACGTTTTTATATTAAAAGTTTTTGAAAAGTATTGAAAAATATCGAAATATCCCCTTCCCCAGCATCCATAGGCTTCTCTTCAAATCTAAATTTGCCAACATACAACATATTTGCAACATACCTGTCTACGTATATATTTACAGGCTTTCTGTGCCAATATTACAAATCATGTCCTTACTCCTTCAATCTCTGGACGATTCAATTTTGAAAATGCGAATAAGTTAACGTACTTGTGAACCTACTATTTTTTTTTACAGGTAATCGTGACCTTGAGCACTGCCGTCAAAGAACTTGTTGAGAATAGTATCGATGCCGGAGCAACTTCCATTGAAATCCGACTAATAGACCACGGAAGCAAATTGATTGAAGTTATTGACAATGGTGTTGGTATTTCTGAAGCAAATTTTGAGGGATTGGGTAAGATAACGTCTAGCAGCCATTGAAATTCCTCGAATTGATTATTGATCACGTTAACTGATAAAATAATATTTTGAAACTACAGCCCTGAAGCATCATACGTCAAAACTGACTGATTTCACGGATTTGAGTTCAATAGCTACATTTGGTTTTCGTGGAGAAGCCATAAGCTCATTGTGTGCCTTGGCCAAATTGACAGTTTCTACAAAAACAAATGATTCGAAACAAGCCTTTCGTATTGAGTTTGATTCCCGAGGGAAACTGATTTCCAAATCTCCTTGTGCTAGACAATGTGGAACGACTGTAATTCTTCAAGATCTGTTTTCACCATTACCTGTTCGTCACAAAGAATTTCTGGGAAATGTTAAAAGAGAGTATCATAAAATGGTGAACGTCTTGTATGGTTACTGTCTGGTCAACTCGAGTGTAAGGTAAGTAGCGCACGGTAGCGCGGTCCTACTGTTATTGTGATTTGGTAATTTACAATTTTTCGTTCTTTTTTAGGTTGACTTGTACAAATCAGGTTGGACAATCTTCTCAAAGTAAAGTCCTCGCCGTCCCAGCTCATCAAACTCTACGGGAACGAGTTATTAGTCTTTTCGGAAGTAAGCAGGTGAGTACATCAATCATTACGAGACAGAACTTTGCATAACCCTCAGATTCATGAAGATTCTATATTCGGACTTCTGGTTATCAGTTGCAGTTACAATATTGACACCCTTCCTGGAAAATCTTTTAATTTTAGGAAATTGTTTCCCTATATCCCGTAGGTGACGTCCCTTATGGACATAACACAACCTGAAACCTTGGATCTTAGTATTCTTGCCGAATACGGTTTAACAGAGAAGTCTTCATCCGGGGAAATGCAAATTCAATTGGAAGGACTTATTTCCAAACCACATTGCGGGCGAAGTTCGGCAGATCGCCAGTTTTTCTTTGTTAACTCAAGACCGTGCGAACCAACCAAGGTTTGAAAATGATAATTATGGCCGTTCTTTCAATTGATTAGGTCAAACAATGCTAGGGGTTGCAATTGTAAGAAACTTTTTGTCTTTTCAGATCTCAAGACTAGTGAATGAAATATATCACGGCTTTGAACGAAATCATTATCCCTTTGTTTGTATTCACATCAAAACAAGACAAGAGAACATTGATGTCAATGTAACACCCGATAAAAGAATGGTGTACCTTCAGAATGAGAAAATTGTATACGCCACCATAAAGGTAAGAAGACTTGTATTTTATACATAAGTTAATATTTATGTGACCCGTTTAATTTGTTGAAAAAAATCTGAAATCGTGTCACTAATCACGTTACTAATCAGTGTGTTGGCATTCTATTCCAGGCGACACTACAATATATATTTACTTCTGCCAGTTCCACTTTTGACACGTCAATGTCTTCGCAATCGCAATTCCAATTTCCTAACTCTGAGTCCAGTACTGGTGAGACTGATACATCTCACTCAGACAGTCCGTCATCCAGCCAAGAGTTTAACGAACCAACAACGAAATATCCAAGCATTCATGGGAGAAATCGTTTTTCGTCATTTATTTCAAAGCCAAGCGGTGGATGTCCATTCGATCCACAGTTTTCAGGCGATGGAGCTTCCAGAGAGTCCAAGAAACAGAATATTCGCTCTGTTCTTCAACGCTTTGCACCAGGAAATAACAGCACTCGGACCAATGATAACAAAGACGCGGTGTTGTCGCAGCCATATAAGCGCCCTCGACAGGTCACTTCCGGATCGTTAGCTACTAAACGTAAGAATTATGCTTTACCGAAACAACTTTTTTTCTAAGTAGTTTCGGTCGGTCGGTTTGCGACCTAAGCCCGATATTAACCAATTTTTGAAATGTGTCTTTCATGTTTTACACTTACCTCGTATTAAGTCAACTTTCCTCCTAAAGCCTCGGGCATTGTAATTGTTGTCAAGTCCTCCACTCCATACTGCTAGTAGTAGGCAAAGGCATCACCGTTACTATAAACTTTTTCAATTTTTTTATATTTCTAGAGCCAAGATTGGCAGATTTCATGAAATCACGAGGAGTGAAATTATCGACCACAAGCTCGAGCACTCCTGAAGTAACTGTATCTTCAGATGAAGACGATGATATTACGATAACACCGGACAGCCAGAGTTCCCGATATAATGATGAATCTGTCGAAGAAGACGACTGTGTACTGTTAAGTCCCGAAAAGCTTCCGAACATGAACTCACAGGATCTCAGTTCTGAGGACGATAATTTTGAGAATGATAATGAGAAATTGGAAGCTGACTCGTGTTTCTTCTCTCAAAACTCAATTACTAGCACTGTTACCAATATAAGTTCTCAGGGTTCTGACGATTCAAATGCTGTGATAATTTATGATGATGAGTTCGAAGATACGGGAAATGACAATCGGGACCTTAAAAGTATCGTTGCTAAAATAGATTGGAATCTAATTAAAGAACGCGCACGACAGTGGCAAAAGGAAGAAGGCATTGATAAGAATAAGAATGAGTTCTCCAGGAAATTTCGTGCAGGAATCTCTCTGGGTGACAATGCGACTGCTGAAGAGGAGTTGAAGAAGGAATTGACAAAGGATATGTTTTCTGAGGTATGTTCTTCGATTTTGGAATAATTTTGTGATCACAGTTTGCATTTTAACTTTGGAATTTTGGTAGATGGAGGTCATTGGTCAATTCAATTTGGGTTTCATTATCGTAAAACATGGTTCGGATTTGTTTATCATTGATCAACATGCATCAGATGAAAAATACAATTTTGAAATGCTGCAAGCAAGTACTACTCTTCAATCTCAACGACTGATAAGGTCAGCTGCACTGATATATTAGTAATTTCTCGTAAATTCTGGTTGGATTTTTATATGATAAGAATTATTTCAGGCCGATCTCGTTACAATTGCCTGCAGTGAGTGAAAATATCCTAATTGATAACGTGACTCTATTTCAAAAGAACGGATTTGAATTTGAAATAAATGTTGATGGTAATTAAATTGCAAATTAACAAATATTTAGAAAATTAAAAAATAGGACAATCATGCGTTATTTTTCTTCCTCAGCTGAACCAACTCGTAAAGTTAATTTGACTAGAATTCCGTACTCCAAGAATTATGAGTTCGGAAAACAGGATGTGGAAGAACTTATTTACATGTTGCAGGTAAATCATTGCGTTTAATGAATATCAAATTATTTTCGAGATTTTTTTTAATTGATTAAAATGAATAGGACGCTCCGGAGAAGTGTTTCTGCCGTCCATCAAAAGTTCGTCTAATGTTTGCTTCACGTGCCTGCCGAAAATCTGTGATGATTGGAACTAATTTAAATCCAAAGGCGATGATTGATATCGTTACCCATATGGGGCAAATTGAGCAACCGTGGGTAAGCGTAAATAAAATCAGTAGTGTTCCTTACTCTGAGAGTGTTCGAGGCAATGAAAAGTAACTTCCAAATGGTTTTGTGTTTTCAGAATTGTCCCCATGGGAGACCTACAATAAGACACCTTTTCAATCTCAATTTATTACCTGATTTGAACCTTCAGAGTTTTAATCATAACGTTCCTAATGAATCTGATGTATGACACCATAATTTGGAATTCAGTGGATTTCAGCTCATTTTCTGTTTTAATTTCTAATTCTAATTGCATTGTTAAAATTCAGACTTAAGATGCAGAAGTTTATGTATAAGATCTAAATTAGCTTTTTTTTTATACATTATGGTTTCTCGTTTTTTGTTCACGTTTGTGCGGAAGTGGAAGTGTCATCTTTCTTAATGTTAAAGTACGTATTGTGTATTGCATGTATAAATTTTACGCGGAAATGCTACTTTTCGATGTGGACATATTAGGTTTCGTTACAATCTTGCGCAGCCATGACTCATGCATGTATTGTGTTCATTATTGGGAGTCTTCGCAATTTTTGTAACGTTAAATTACAAGACTTTACCGTACTGTGTGAGTGTGATGTGACAAGGTAGATGCTAATGTCGACATCTCATAATTCACATTCATCCTAGCATACCTACCAGTTGTTTTTGTTAGTCCACACTTTCACCCATTTTTTGTGATGCAAAGCATAGGCTTAGCAATAATGATCATAATAGCCGGTTAGTCGCATCAAGCCTTTGTTATACGTACGTACGGTCATAACAGTCATAAGCGACATCATTCTTTGATTCTTGTGTTCATACATAAGGTTAATTTAATAGTCAGTTCGTGTCACACGCTTAAAATAGAATGTTTTGTATATTTGGACATTTGTCAGTCAATAACTTTATTCGAAAGTGCACTGAGGGATGAACCGAGTGATTGAAATAAATTTTAAAAAGTTATTTTTTGTGTTCCGGGTGAAATTACTTTTTTGTTTTGCGTCTGGATCTCAATGAGACATGAGTAAGTCGTGGTATAAAATATAGCACCGTTACAGTGAACCTGTTCCAGAAGACCTAGGTTAGTTCAGACCAGTAAAATATGTTCAAGTGGTCCCGAGGTCCATAGCATAATTGCTATTGCTGAGAGGTATGACATAAATTGGGGATCCCAATATACCCGATTGTTGCAAGTTATTAAGAGCTCGTCGGCGGGCGAAGTTGAGTAACACAATCTACTCCAATTTCTAGCAGCGAACCAAAATTTTATCTAGCAATATTCATATTCGTTAATTGTTACTAACACTAGAAAAGATTGCTTTGGCTTGTTCTAATAGTTCGTTCTATGCACGAATAGCACACCAAATTACGGCTACCAGTTTATCAGATAGGATAAGATAGGATAACCCGTTAGGTCACTAGAACTTTGAACACCCTTTTTAATTTATTTCAAGCATGAGACCCAATGATCATATACAAATGTGTGGAATCTGTTTGAGATAAGCTTGACGCACTATTACGTACAATTTACTCCGTCCAATGGGCACCCAAGACTTAAATATAATTTTCTCTCAACATTACTTGGGATGATGATCTTCGGTCTGATCAATATGTTGCCCTTCTACCCTTTCAAACTCTGGGAGACATTAACTATAGCTGTCTAGTCAATGATATTAAAGGGATAATTTTCTAAGGAAATTTTCCCTTCATCTGCCGCAGAATTAGAATCATTCAGTTGAGTCGTGGCCTAATATAGACTACGAGGTCCCAAATAATATTTGTACATGTGACCTAGTTTCTGGAAAACATAACAAAGATACACGTTCACTATATGATCTATCTAGACCAAGATGGACAGCTGCATTGAGAATAAGAATGTAGAACTCTGTCGCACGATATCTCACAATAAATAGTCCGAACCGTTAGTAAATTTTTTTCCGGTTGAGTGCTATCAGGATAGTAAGTACATGTACATTGACACAGAATACAACTTCTCTGGCTATCCAGACTTCCGTGAATCACGAACATATTTGGGACCCTCTACTTAAGTTTTCTCATAACGTGTCTTTGATTTTACTACGTGATTTTAGTTCAACATTACGAACATTTTAATTGATTCACTCGGCTGACGACTGGACTGGGCTTCAGTACACGATTTTTCGTGTACCCTGAAATCTTTGTATTCCTGTTGAAGAATTGAGCCAAAAAAAGGTCAACAACATGGATTTTCTTTCTGGGTCTACTTTGTACACAATCTGTACATTAATTGGACTCGCTAACACTGGAGCATTTGTATTATTCGCAATTCTTAAACCAAAATTACTCTGTAATATCATCAAGACACTACCACGAGATGCTCAGTAAGTATTGGTTTTATTTTTTTACTGCTAAAAAATTCATATATTCCTGGACATTTCCCTTACTGATTCTACTGTCATTTTATACCAATTAACCTGAGCTGAATTTTCTTCTTAGATTCATTGTTCGTGGGGTTAAATTTGCGGTAATGCTAGCCATTGTACAACTTCAAAAGAAAAGTGTGGGTGTTATTTTTGACGTTGTTGCCAAAAAGTACGCCAACAAAGTATGTTACTATTTTGAAGATCAGGAGTGGACGTTCAAGCAGGTTAGTCTTACGGGAGTTTTTGTTGAAATTCATGTGATGCATGTGAAATATTTTCAACAGTTTGTTGTTCTGTTCTGCAATTTTAAAATTTGTCTGGACATGTGTTTAAGAATTATAATTGTGCTTGAGATGAAAATGTTAAAGTTAACTCTCTCAAAGTTTAAACTACATTAAATGATTGTCATTTCTTTAAATGGCTTCATGTACAAACCTAGTCGGAATATGCTGATGGAATATAAAGATTCCCTACGTCCGATTACATTAAAGAATTGGCTGAATGTTCAGGTGGACGATTTGGCAAATAAAGTGGCTAACTATTTCACGGCTAAAGGATTGAAGAAGGGTGATGCAGTAGCACTTTTTATGGAAAACCGACCTGAATATATTTGTATTTGGTTGGGACTCTCAAAGGTAGATTGAATTTGAATTTTACTTATTATGTGTTAGACAAGTTTTGAGAGTACGGTCATACATGACATGACATGATGACCTCTTTGACATTTTGATTACTTAGATTGGAGTTGTGCCTGCCCTTATCAATACAAACTTGAGACTTCACCCTTTGCACCATTCATTGAAAGCTGTTGACTGTAAAGCTCTTATTTACGGCAAAGAACTTACGTCTGGTAAGGAATCATGGATGCATTCGATATACGAATACAGATTTGAACATGTCACTCAAAATACTATAAAAGATTATGAATACATTAGTTGTAAATATTTTAATTACTGTACTACTTGTAGCGGTGGAAGAAATCATGGATGAGACTGAAATCCCACTCTATTCATCTGGACACTCTAGTTCAAAATCTTTACCAAATTCACAAGACTTGGAACTTGAATTGAAGGACGTTTCTACTGCAACACCAAAGCCAAAAATCCCGATAACTTTTAATGATAATTTGTTCTATATCTACACAAGCGGCACGACGGGTTTGCCAAAGGTAAATAATGCAATGCTAAATTTGGCCAAATAGTTATGCCTCACCCTGTAGTGTAGAATACAATGCTTATCGGCAACTCCCAATATCTGAATATCCGAATTTTTCATGAAGGATAACATTTTAACTAATTAAAGGCCGCTGTGATCAAACATGGAAGATATGCAATGATCACGGTTGGAAGTCATCACCTCCAAGGAATCACTTCAAATGATGTTTTGTACACAACGATGCCTTTATACCATTCAGCGGCTGGAATCCTTGGAATTGGTCATTCCTTATTTTATGGAACATCAATTCTTCTCCGAAAAAAATTTTCAGCCACAAACTTTTGGCAAGATTGTGCTCGTCACAATGTAACGGTAATGAGGAAAATCGCTTAAAAATGAATGGCGACCGAGACACATTTAATTCACATAAGCTTTGTCTTCTGGGTACAATAGGTTTGTCAGTACATTGGTGAAATCTGTCGATATTTGCTGGCTCAACCAGAAAAGCCTGAAGACAAAGCTCACAAAGTTCGACTCATAATTGGAAATGGTCTCCGCCCGGATATTTGGAAACAATTTTTGACTAGATTTAATATTCCAAATATTGCAGAATTATACGGTTCCACTGAAGGAAATTGTAACATTGGTGAGTTCATTAGTGCTTAAATCATTTCTGCCACAGTCCATTGATTGAATTTACTATATTTTGCAATTACTATTTTCAGTAAACATTGACGGAAGGGTAGGCGCTGTTGGGTTCGTCCCGAGGTGGATTTATCCAATATTTTTCATGAAAATAGTAAAAGTTGACAAAGATGGAGAACCGATTCGGGACCCAAAGACGGGATTCTTAATACCATGCCGCCCAAATGAGCCGGGTGAATTGGTCTCCATTATAAATCATGGTCACCCATTCAGAGATTTCCAAGGGTTTGATTAAAACAAATTATTTAATCTATAATCTGCACATGATACGAGGGCTGTCCATAAACTTTAAGGAGGCGAGCAGTTAGAGACGTTCCATGAATCTGAAATTTTTTCAGTAGTTTCATGGTGCAATTTGTTGATATTTTGCAGAATTTCGGACGAATAGATCGAAAAGTCGAAAACTGTCAAATTTTAAAAATGATATTGGAGGACTAAATTGTACTTTCACCTCAGATTTTACTACGTTTTTGTCAGTATAACATGTTCCCTTCAAATGATTCTACAAAGTACGAAACGGGTAACACTGGGCTAACGCACACGGCTAACAAATATTTTACTCGTACCCCTTGCAGATATGCAGATTCAAGCTCAAAAAAGAAAAAAGTTCTCACCAATGCATTCAAGAAAGGCGACTCTGTTTTCCGTTCAGGTGTGTTACAATTAAATTAAGTGCATATGCGTAGAATTGGAGCCCTTTTCCAATAAAATGTACTACACTTACAATGGAATATAATTCTCAGGTGATATTCTCGTGATGGATCAGTACGGGTACTTTTACTTCAAAGACAGACAAGGAGACACTTTCAGATGGAAAGGAGAAAATGTGTCAACTGCTGAAGTAGAAGCAATCATTAGCAGAATTTGTCATTTGAAGGATGCAGTTGTTTATGGTGTTCAAGTGCCTGGTGGAGATGGCCGAGCTGGAATGGCTGCCATAGCCGATCCTGAAGGCAACTTAGATTTAGATGAATTGGCCAAAGAGGTGGTCACTCAGTTACCAAGCTACGCCAGACCACTTTTTGTAAGGATTATGAAGGAAATGGCCATGACAGGTAAACCCAATCACAAAAATAGCTTAATCGAAGTGAACTGATTAATAAAATTGTTAATACCGTTGATACCTATAATAATTTTAATCGGATTTACAGGGACGTTCAAAATGAAGAAAACTGACCTCCAGACTGACGGATATGAGGTGTCAAAAATAAAAGATAACATTTATATTTTCTTAAATGGAAAATATGTACCACTGGACGAGAATACGTATCAAAATCTGACGACTGGCAAAATTAGACTATGAAAAACTAACTTTTACTCGTGGGAATAAGTTATTCAAGTTTACCAAATTAAAGAGTTCATTTATTGAGTACAAGCCAAGTATTGAGGGTAATTGCTTTCACATTATTTATTTGCAAATTCACATTCATTGAAGAGATGACCTATACAAAAACTTGGTTTCCAAGTGGCGGAACGAAGAATGCACCGACACGCTATGTAATCTTGTATTACATAAGTGGTACATAATTTTCTAAATCAACGTTTTTCTGACGGCCCCACGTCCACAAATTATTACTACACAATGATTGATTTTTTTTATGTTAATGCGCTTTCTATCGGTTCCTTTGGCTAAATTGTAAATTGAAACTCATTCTTCTCTCAGATTAGTATAAATAGCTACACGTTTACTATATTCATTTAGAGCGATATCTCTTTTTATTGAAAATGGAACGAACAGACAGACAGACAGGAGGAGTTTAGAATTAGAGCATGTCACGAAACGTCGTATTCATAAAATCGTCTACAAAAGCTAATCATCATAAGTTCCTTACTTGGAAAGTCGAATTCAACACTTGAAAAAAATTATAAAAATATTACAGAATGAAAATGTGAAAATTGGGATCCACAAGAAATTGACAAAGTATACAGAATCCCACTCACATTTAGCACAAACCAGTTGGTGGATTCAAATAACTTTGTTTAAAAATATTATATTTATTGCAAGTTTACATCGAGCTACTGCGAAGTCTATTTTTCTAACTTACACTTTATCGTAATACTAGGATGTATGTCGTCCCGTCACGGGTAAGCCACAGAAGAGCCAGCGAGCGAAGGACTTCCACGCATGCGCCAATTCCCATTGTCTTACCACTGTAATATTAAATATCGCAATGAATCTTAAATAAAATTTTTAATTTGTCATAAATTTCCCTCAAGGGGTTCATTCATAAGAGACGGTAACAATGAACAACATAAAACCCGCATAAACAAATGCGGAACAACAAAGCGGACAAAAAAAAGCGACAAAAGAGCCCAAAGTCATTCATAAGAGCTACGCTTCGCTTCGTTCACTTCGCTCGCTGGCTCAATAAGCAACATAGAAAAGGGGACAAACAAAACCGG
>JAQGCB010000199.1:0-27977 GCA_034698835.1 Protaphorura tricampata
GCAGAATGAATACTGTTCAAGCCATGGGATCGCAACAAATGGACGAGAGAGCTTTTACCAGAGTATTAGACAAATATCTCGAAGCAATCAGGTACGTATCAGTACATATGCAACGTTTGTGTTGATGAATGTGTTTAAAATATGTACCTTCTTTATGTAGTTCAAAAAGATGACGAAAAGACTGTCAAATGATTTGGGTTTGCAGGACATGAGAGCAGAAATAACCCCGTTTCTTTCAACAACAAGCTGGGCAACGTCAAGAGCTAAGCCCTCAATATCGGCTGCTACAGAATCCACATTACTCCACGAACTGAGAAATTCCAGATAATGAGCAATCCACTTCGGTTCATTCTCAACTTGAATTGCGTTTCGAAGAAATACGGTAATGGTTCCTTGAATATCTGAAAATATCCTTATAGTTGGGATACTGTCCATAAGCCAGTTTTCATCCAATGGTTTTTTCGGTGAGGATAGTAAGAGTTGAATTCCCTGTACAGAAACATAAATTTAGGGCAGCACGGTGCGTGTGTGGCAGTACGGACGACTGATGATGTTAAGATCGTTACCTGTAGTGCTTGCATTCGACTTTGCATTTTCTTGGAAGCTAGGCGACGAAAAAAGTATTCCAGAACTTCTCTGGACAAATCGTCTTGTGAGCCATGCACGACGTCCTGAAATAGAACCAAACCATCGATTGGCATTATTTTTGCTCTTAGTTGCGTATTTCGCAAGGCTGAGTAAAATTGCTGCATCCGCCCTAACCCTTTAATTTTGAAACGGGAACAGGGAAATAATTTTTCCCAAATTATCATCAAGTTTAAAAGTATCAAATACCTTCAGATAATGTAATAATTGCAATCCCTTGACATCTTCTTTAATTAATTCCGGGGTTGCTTTTGCTCCCTTCTTTTGCAATTTTTCAGTTCCAGAACTCTCAGCATCCCCACCAGTCTTGTTGATTTCAAAATTCATTGCTTTCACAATCCTCTCAGTCTGTCCAAGCATGAATTCACATAAGCACTGAACGGGTAATATTTAAAACGAGCCTTCAGAAACTAACTCAGAGAGCCAAGGCATTGGTTGAGAGTTTCGTTGAATCAAGTCGACCAAAAAATCTGGATTTCGGCTTTTACAAAGGCGGTGGCCAAGATGTAACTGATCATTCAAAGACTGAAGATGAGTCAAAATATCTGTTGGGGGAGTCCTGGCTTTTCCAAGCGGCTCTAATCTCATAAGCTAGTATAAAACACAAATATTAACTGGTATTCCAGGAGAGATTTTTTGAATTGATTAGTATGTCATAGATTATATACCTGTGGAAGAAGTAGGCTATTCCGTTCTGTAATGGTGTTTTTTGTAGAAGCAGCTGCTAAATGTGTCTCAAATTCCAAAATCTGTTCTTTCTCCAGTGCAGCGACTTGTCTCTCTTTTCCAATGAGGTCTTCCGAAGGATCAGAGGAAGCGACGGTTGGAAATGAAAAATGGCTGAATGAAATTGAATTATCAATATTTTGTAAGTGCACAGGTTACTTATAAAAAAGGTGAAGATTAAACGACATAAAAATCTTCTTACTTTGTCATACACATTTCCATCAATATCTTTAGAGTTGGATACGATTCCCAGCCAACATTACCAAAAGTAGCTGGACTGTGCGCTGCAATGATGCAAAGAAGCGTCCAAACTCTCCAGTAAAGTTTTGAAATGGCTAGTTTCGGTGGTTCATATCTAAGAAAACAAGAATTACAAAAATTTTGAACTCTTAGGCACGAATTATATTCTCGTCTTATTGCAGAAACGTACCCCACGGGAAGAGTAATGTTTTCTGGATGATTGTATTCGCATAAACGGAATAAAAATTCAATTATCTCCATTTTCTGCAATTGTATAACTCCGCTGTGTACGGCACTCCTCATTATAACGTGCTCAACTAATTCCAATAAATCTCCACTGGAAACATGGTTGTGGTCTTTTGAAAACCCTTGAAAGAAAACCCACAACAGGCATTCTTCTCCAATTGGAGTTTCTAATGTAAGCCGAGCAAATAAACTTTTCTCAGATTCGGACGGCCAACCATCTCTGGTCTGTAGTTCATTGGCTGGATCCTTCAGCAAAATCTGTAATTCGCAATACAATTAATTATTAATTCCAAAATAACTTGGCATTATATTACTGCTCTGTATAATGTTTAATATGTCCTACTGAACCTGAAGAAATATACTTGGCCTGACTTATTCATAGCATATTGCAGAAATTCTATCTTTTACCTTGTTGAGACAAATTAAAAAATCTTTCTTCGATGGACGAAAATTAGTTGGCACACAACTGTACATCCACATAAGTGCTTCTTCTTGTATCTTCGTGAGAACTTTCTGGAACACCTGGATACAGAGATCAACATCTTCAGTGAAATATACTTCAGCCCGCTACAAACATAGTGAAGAAACAAACTTACTGAAATTACACCCAAGTCTCTCTTCGAGTCACTGCGAACGACTGCAGCTTCCTTGACAGGCGGCGACAATGCAAGGAATACGGAGATAATTACCAGATCCACTATGGCTTTGAATCCTCTTTCGCGTACCTCAGTGTCACGCCAAGCTGAATCCTAAATGTAATGAGAATAGTTTAAAAAATTAAAACTTGTCTGAATAAAGGGACTATGACTATACGGATTAGCCGTATCAAAAAAATTGGTAAAAATTACTTTTTCCTGAAGAAGTCCACGAACAAAGAGAACCAGATCAAATTCATAACGAGTGGATCGAACAATCTCTCGAAGTAACAAACGTAATGCACCAAGAAAATCTTCTCGTTTTTGTAATAGTTCTAGAAAAATATCTGCTAGAACGGTGTGAGCTTCAGAGCATGATGTCATTATGGAGCTGAAGAGTGTGAAATTATTTGTGTTTCGAGTTGGTGTAAGCTCATTGTGGACAATTTGATGTAACACACGTCTCAAATTAGGTTCATTCTCACGAACCATTTCCCTGTTGTGAACAGCAAATACTTTAGTCCAAATCAACATGGAAGTTAGTTGTAGTGACAATCTATAACATTCGGAATTCTTACTTTAAAGAAATGGCAAATGAATTAGCCAGAGGTTTTGTTTTGATACGCATCTTAGCAATTTGTAGAACGATCTCAGAGTCGGCAGTCGTGTTGCAGTGTGAATTTACACAAAGATACAGTAGCAACTCTTGAGCTTGTCTACCACACTTTGGATTCTGCAGTTGAAGAATAGTATTTTAGGATTAGTAAAGATAACTGAATATCACAATCAATCACACCAGACCAGACATTAACGTAATGAAGGGTAACACTGACTTACATGGATCCATTGCTCCAACCTTGAAACAATGAAAGATCTTACTCCTAATAGCCCACAAGCACTTGCTAGAGCCCGCAGTACATTCCGTGGAACGTCTGGTGCCTTTTTATTAATGATTTCTCGTACAACGTCCAAAATACATGTTTCTAATTGCTCTTCCATTCCCTTGTACCTGAGAATTTATTAATACAAAATAATATTAATTTGTAAACATGTAGTTAATCTCCACTTGTAGTTTTGATACAAACCTGATCCGAACAGCCATTTCTCCCATATTTTCTTCTAATATATCTGTGAGATCTTTCTGGAACGCACTGTCAGAATCACCACTCTGAAGAGATGGAGAAGAACCACCTGGAGGGCCAGGAATTTGATCGGATGGAGGAAGTAAATTGTTAGGTGGAACTTTCGTATAAAATGAGCATATCAAATTATCTATAAAGGGCTTGCATTGAGCACTATCCACCCATGATCTATCAGAACACGCGTCTTCAATCCACATCTAAAAGAACATGATTTTTAATATTTAAATGTTTGGCTCAAGTCAGTTGAATCGATCACTCCTTATTCGAAATTAAAATTATATTCGACGAACCTGAACAAACATTAGTGGCCAACTTGTTTGAATCTCATCATGGGCGTTACATATCATCGAAATTGCGAGTGGAGAAAGTACAGATGGATTTAGCTGAAGTAATTTAGTCTTGATATCTACTCCAGAACGTTTCATGGTGACCAATGAGCAAAGAGCGTCCAGTAAAGGTTGACTTCTAAGAATATTTCCAAACATTTTTGATCCTCGTAAAAGTCCTAAACAAAGAGTCACATCGGGTTTTTCCTTTCCATGACGTAAACGTTTCAACCCGGCAAGAAGTAGGGCCTGCAACCAACGTTCATAATTTAGATTAGCTCGCAGTTTAAATGACTACCTAAATAGGAAACACTAATTAATCTGGTACCTGAGCTCGATCAGTGTCATTTCCTTTCCTTGCCTTCTCTATGCCCATAAGGAATTTGTCACCAGATAAATCGTTTGGATCAACATCTGCAGCCTCATCCGTGGACTGTTCACGTTTACTTAACTTTACCGGTTTAGGTTGTTGTGAAGAATAAGCAACTTTAGAAGTCGAAGAAGTAGAAGAAGGAGTGGCGGACAAAAACGTTGATCCCGGAACCAAATTCGTCACACGAATTTTCTTACTGGGATTAGAATGAGACGAGGACGAGCTACTCGAAGGTCCAGCTTCTCGTTTCCTTTCGCCCGACTTTGTACCAGAGCTGACAGTGCCTAAAAATCGTAGAATTTAGTGGAATTAAAAATTCAGACATCAAATAATGAACGGCAAATTGCACAGAATACATACTCGATGGTTTTAGTGAAGGAAACGTTGCCGCAGAGGATGATGATGAAACAGAAGCTTTTGAGGAAGTGGGTTTCCTAATTTCTGAATCTGCGGTTGGACCCAAATTGCCCTTATTTCCCTTCCCAAGAGCTATCAGCTCACCGGAACCAGGAAATGGGTGATGTGACTTCGTAGGTTTTCCAGTACGGTTTTTATTGAGTCTGTCCATGATTTATCCGTGAGAGGTCTGGTCACACGTTTTCCTTCCCCCAACGTCCTGAGGAAATCTGAGAAAGTTGTTACAATTACGTAGTGGTACACAACAAGGAAAGGGAACCTAACGTCACTGGTTACTTCCAACTCCGATAATTTTAAATTGCCTTACTGGAATACTGCTCTGAGGTGCATACATACGTGTAAATGCAAATTATACATTATACACACATATAAATGTCAACAATTCAACATTTTATATTAGATAGTTTTACCTAACTTTCCCGGGTAGTCAGTCGCTGTTACGTAAGTAGTAGAAATTGTTGTCCCCAATAAAATGTCAATGGTCCAAAAGTCTGTGACAAATTTTTGAAATCCTCCAAAAAAATGATGAATCCAATTCCAATTTAATATCACTATCGCTGAATAACTTTTCTTGGATATGAAAAGTGTACATAGTTTCACTTGAATTCTCCGCCAAAGTCCATTTACTCTCTATGCGTCTACATGTCTACTGTCGATACAACCTGAACTCTGGACGTTAGAACTTTTGCTACTGCTCTGCTACTCTAAACTCAAGAACCCTGACAGATGTGTCCGGAATGTAAGACAATCGATGAGCACATGAATGATTTGATTAGAAGATTAGATTGATGAATGCGTATGAATTTGGATGCATGTCATTTTGTCATTGAGTCAACGGTCCGTCCCATCTGTCCGATTCGCTTCTGATACGATTCCTGAGATTGAAATTCACAGTTCCAAGAATTCCGCGCCAAAATACAAGGATTTTACTTTGCGTCCAGTAGTTTTTTTGATTTCAAGAACTGGATTTGACGAATAAATTAATTTCAAGACTGAAATATCGGAAATTGTCCAAATTTTGGATATTTTTCACATTGAAGATGGCGACGTACCCAATATTCCTTTGATAATCTACAAGAATTATCGTTGATTTCTAGTTTCGGACAATTGAACGGCGGTATCGACGTCAGATCGTAAGTGTTGGGATTTTTGTCAGTAATCTGTCAATCTGTGTATGTATTAACGAATTTGATTATCGGTACTCGGCAAATGCTTCCTGTGGTGAGCGTTTTTATTCTATAATCTTAGAAGACGGGATGGTTATTTATGATCAACGATTAACACAAAATGATTTATTATTGTTTTGTAGCAGTTACGATGTTTCCGACAAGAAAGAACGACAGGAAGGTTTCCATCTTACCACAATCGTTGACGAGAGAAGCTATGAGAAAATACCTGAAGGAGAAAAAGGACTGTACTCTTGTCATCCTACACGCCAAAGTTGCTCAAAAATCTTATGGGAATGAAAAACGATTCTTTTGTCCTCCACCGTGTATTTACTTGAATGGTGAAGGATGGGATAGAAAGAAAGAAGAATTATTAGCAGAGGGTGAAACAGAACAGGGGTCACATTTGTGTGCATTCATCGGCATTGGAAATTCTGATCAGGATATGCAACAGCTTGATATTTGTGGGAAAGACTACTGTGCTGCCAAAACTCTTTTTATTTCAGACTCGGACAAACGGAAACATTTTATGCTTTCCGTGAAAATGTTTTATGGGAATGGCCATGAAATTGGAGTATTTCAGAGTAAACGGATCAAAGTGATATCTAAGCCGTCCAAGAAGAAACAATCTCTTAAAAATGCAGACTTATGCATAGCCAGTGGTACAAAAGTGGCTTTGTTCAATCGACTCCGCTCGCAGACCGTTAGCACTCGTTATTTACATGTTGAAGAAAACAACTTTCATGCGTATGTTGTTTGTGATTCTATTTTTTGATGTTCTGGTAGTTATATTGGTGCTATAAATAAATGTATTTTTACTCATTAGGTCATCTACTCAGTGGGGCGCATTTGCAATTCATCTATTGGAAGACGATGAATCAGAACAAGAAGAAATTACGGTACGAGACGGTTACATACACTACGGAGCAACTGTCAAATTAATATGTAGTGTAACAGGAATGGCCCTTCCAAGGTATGAAAACTTGATTTAATCAGACCGTGAGAAAATATTCAACGAGCATTAACTAATGTGTTTACTATAAATGTATTCCAGGTTGGTTATTCGCAAAGTCGACAAACAAATGGCTCTGCTGGACGCTGATGACCCAGTTTCTCAACTTCACAAGTGTGCCTTTTATTTGAAAGACACTGACAGAATGTATTTATGCTTATCCCACGAAAAAATTATTCAATTCCAAGCCAATGTTGCACCCAAGGACCCAAACAAAGAAGTAATTAGTGACGGTGCTGCTTGGACAATTATTAGTACAGACAAGGCCGAGTACCAATTCTACGAAGGTATGGGACCCGTACAAAACCCAATTACTCCCGTTCCTATTGTTCAAAGCCTTAATCACAATGGGGGTGGGGATGTTGCCATGTTGGAGCTTAATGGTGAAAACTTTGACCCAACTTTAAAAGTATGGTTTGGTGAAGTTGAGTCAGAGACCATGTATCGATGTCAAGAGAGTATGATCTGTGTTGTGCCTGATATTTCATTATTTCGTGATGAATGGCAATGGGTTAGAGTGCCAACTCAAGTTCCCGTTTCCCTTGTACGAGACGACGGAATTATATTTTCTACTGGATTAACCTTTGTCTACACCCCTGAGCCTGGACCACACCCACACTGCCCTTCAATTGATCACGTTCTAAGGTCACCTCGGCAGTCTGTAACAAATCAGTCCAATAATATGGACAAAAGTCCGCCTATTCTAAACGCTTCCAACGACCAGAATAATCTTATGAAATATTCTTATAGTCTTCCTGGGAGTTCTTAGCTATTACTTTTTATTTCACTAGCTATATATATTTTATTTGTTTGTTCGTATTTTCTTTGTATAACTTTATTTTTAAAATGTATCGAATTGTGTTCTATTTTAATTTTTTAACTTGTAAACGTGAAATGAACTGCCTTTTAACTAAACTTTTTTTTAAATAATAAAGACATGAGAATTCAGTAAACAATTTAATTCAATCAAATAAAATAACATTTGATTTATTCATTTCATAAGCTAAACAAAGTATAGAACAAAAAACTAGATGTTTAGTTTACTTATTCTTCCTCTTCAGCTTTCCTGCTTCACGGGCCTTAGCAGCGTCCTCGGGATTCTCAGCGGCTTCCTTGGCTCGTTTAGCGCGGATACCAACCAAACGGGCATCTGCACGAGCCTTACGGAGTGCGGAGAAGGCAGAGAAGGATTTCTCTTCATCTGTTGGTGCGCGTCTCTTCTCTCTTCTGGATGGTTGACGAATTGGCATTAATTCTCCGGTCAGTTGTGACGCCAATTTAACTTCCTCGGCCTAGAAGAAACAAGAAAGACACTAATTAATTCAGGAATTCCTTACTCAAGAGATTTTACACTCAATGCGAAACATCGTCTACACTGTAAACCCGAAACTTTTTTTCAAACGTTAGTTGAATAAATTATCGACATTGGAAAGGTAAAATTTTGGAACCGATTTTTAGAATGAATATAATCAGAGAAGTGAAACCAAATGATCGTACTGTCGATGGTCGAACGCACGAATTCAAAATAAAATTACGGTAAACACGTTTTTCTTACACTTAGGACACTTGAAAAAAGAAAGCCATAATTGTATTGTATTCTGCTTTGTGTGTTCCCTATGAACACATGTCTCAGAAGTCACGTTGTTACGAATACATTTGTAATTTTCTAACTAATAAGAACTTGAATAAGAGCTTACCGTAGAATCTCCCTTCCAAGGTTTCTTGGAGTTCAGAGGGAATAGGATAAGTTTGGATCTGTATTCCTTCAGTCGATGAACATTTTGTTGGAGTGATTCTAAAGATCGACTTTTTCTTCGGTGATCAACGGCAATACCAATAGTCCTTGCAAAATGTTTGCTAAGTCCAGCTCTTTTGATTTCCTCCAAAGTGAATCCACGTCCGCTTCGGACCTTGGTGTGGTATTTCACTGTTGGACAACGAACCACTGGTCGAAGAGGTCCACCTGCAGGTCGGGGTGCAGCACTTCGAGCTTTCTTCACACGATTGGCGTGACGGCGGGCTTTGCGGGCCGGTTGGTTAAACCAGGTCTTGACATAGCTTTGCCAATCTTTATGGAAATGCCCATTGGGCACCATATTATTACGTTTCGGCGACATTATTTATCTGTGGAAAAAGTAAAATGTCAATTAGTTCACTCTTAGTATAGTGTGTCAGTTACAGTTTTATGGTTTGTTTTATGGCGATGGAATATGACTCCGTTGTTAAACTTGGTCCGTCCAATTCCGTCTCGAAGAAAGTCAAACCACTAGACCATTTTAGAATACTCGCTAATTATAAAATCATCGGGCTACAGGGCTACTGAAACGAGTCGTCAATTTGTAGGCTCATTCTGGTACGAAATAATGTGAATCCCATACACTACTGTGGTTGGATTCTCAAAATTCAAAATACTCAAATGTTGAATTTGCATTGGATTGGTAATATTAATTCGTCAAATCTAAAAAACATAAGGTATAGGCAGATTGGCACTATTGCACTACAGGAAGGACACGTGGGCACTGTCAACAACTATGCCCTCCTAGTTCCTAGCTCCATCAAATGTATATGGATATTTCCTTTCTTATTTGACTAAGAACATACTTAACTGACTGAAAACGAGACCAACAACATACTGCTGAAAAAATACGTAAATTAATTTGTTTTAAAATCAATCCCTTCATTACACTCTTGTAGTTTGCCCTTGCCGTAAAACCAACCATCAACCAACCATCCAACAAAAATAGCGACTCATCAAATCTGTGCAAACGTTGGTTAAAAGTATTATTGATCAATATGTTTAACGGTAGGTTTCTGAAATAATACAGCATCCCATATTTTACAATTTAATTTTAACACGCTTGCCAGTGCCGACCAAAAATTGGTTTCAAACTTCCCCCTTGTCCCCTATGCAATAAATTGGAGTAGCATGTTTTTCTAAATTCCGATTCCATGAAAATACTTACTTTCACTCTCACTATTCGAAATATTCTTCAAACAAAAAAATGTATAAAATCTTTACTAATGAAACTAAACTTACCCAATTTCGTGGAACCGTTTGTTTTAATTAAAAAATCCCAATTTCCACGTCCAGTCAATGCAAAATGCGGCAGAGATCCGGCGAGCACGTCGAGGATGTCGGCAATGGCAAGACTCCACTCCTTCGGCACAGATGGAACTCACCGTCAGGATTTTACTATGCAAAGTTGGCGGGGAAGCACGTGGGAGAATTTAGGCGCACATGTTTTCATCACATTTGAATTTTAAGAGTGAAATGAAAAGTGGCACACAAAAATAAGAATGTGAAAATTTTGGTTAATTTTGATTAATTTTGTGACAAAGTGACAATTTAAATTAATTTTTGGTGCATTTGTAATCCACGGATGGTAAAGTTATCTTGTTCAAAATGGAGTTAATCCCGAGTGTTTGGATCCTTTCTATCATCGTAAATATTTACTTTTTGTACTCTGTGTTTGAGACAAAATTTCAATCACCTATTGTACAAGTTGAAAAATATCATCGAGGACAAGAACCGTCTGGGATTAAAAGAGTTGTCTTCTTTGTGGCTGACGGGCTTAGGGCTGATGTATTTTTTGACAATCCAAATCTTCATCCATATCTTACGTAAATATTTATAACAATAGTTAAGTTGCCTAATGCACAAAACAAAGAGCGTATGACAAATATGTGACGTCTGACGTGTGATCATTATGCTGAAATACTCAAAATTTTCATTGATTTACTTATAGACAACTCATGGACCAAGGACAATCTAAATGGGGAATTTCGGACACAAGAGTTCCCACTGAATCGCGTCCAGGTCATATCGCACTTTTTGCAGGATTTTATGAAGACCCTTCAGCAATTTTCACAGGATGGAAGGACAATTTAGTTGAGTTTGATACTGTGTTCAATCAAAGTGATTCCGTCGTAGCACTAGGTTCACCTGATGTGGTCAATATGTTTTCCAAAGGTTCGTAATCGTATTAAATTAAAGTTTTACATTCCTCAGATGTCGGTGTTAAGTATGAATATTAGAAATGCTATTCTTATATTTTAGGCATTCAAAACGAGAAATTCTACGCTGATACTTATCCGTCGGACTGGCAGGACTTTCTTGCAACTAACTCCTCCAAATTGGATACTTGGGTTTTTGAAAAATTCAAAAATCTTGTCGAAACCAGGAAATTGCCAAGAAAAGACAGACAATTAATATTTCTTCATTTGCTTGGAATTGACAACACTGGACATGCTGCGAAGCCAAAATCAGAGTAATTGTACAATTCTAGTACTTCATTTTATATGTGTTCATTCATTGTCGTTTTTGTTGTGTGTATTAATTTAGACCATATTTAGCAAACGTTGCTCTTGTTGATGGGATTGTATCTCAAACAGAGACCATTGTAGAGAATTATTTCGCCGATGATCAAACATTATTCGTTTTCACAGCTGATCATGGAATGACAGATTGGGGTAAGCGTTAAGATGCATAAAAAAGATACAAATTCGAGTTACGCTTTGGCTTTCAATAATGTCGATTATGTTCGTGTAGGATCGCATGGAGATGGTTCGACATCCGAAACAGAAACTCCATTTGTTATTTGGGGGCCAGGAATCAAGTTAGTGGAAAATTGACAAGTCCAAATCAGATCTTATAATCAGATATAATCTCGGAAAAGGAATATTTAGTTTTTTTATGATTGTTTTAATTTAGAGGTGATATGAGGAGATCAAGACTGAAACAAGCGGATTTTGCATCCCTACTGGCAGGAGCACTTCGTATACCATTTCCCTCTAATTCAGTTGGAAGATTTCCGTCACATTTTTGGACAAATAATAAGTTCGCATTTGATGCTCTTTACACAAACATTCGTCAACTCAATGAACTAATGCTTGTCAAAAAGTCTTACGTGGCAAGGCGGAATTTTCCTTACTCTTTGCATCCTGAAGAAGATAGGATAGAAGTCCTGATGCATGAAGCGGTAGAACTTGCCACGAGTCAGTATTACGAGTCAGCTGTATGTATCAAGGATTATCATAACCATTACCATATCTAATTCAATTTCAGTCCCCCTTTCTACAGCAATAACATGAATTAATTCAATCTGCATCTGTTTAGATGGAACGACTAAACAAAGGAATGGAAATTACATTGGATGCAACAAAATACTATGAGCGTTATGATCAAACTCTTCTAACAACCCTAACGGTCGTGTCTTTTATTATTTGGATCGCGTTAATTGGAGTTTGTGTCGTCCAACTCGAAACTAAGGAGGGACTCACACTCTTGCACCCAAAATACTTCATATATACCACAGTCCTTTCATTTATCTTTACAAAAGGTACTTTTGTCCATCTTTAGAGACTTTAGACTATGTTATGAGATCTTCTCGGAGGGGGTTGAAACTTTGTCTGAAACTTTTTCAATCTGGTCAACAAGTTCTTACATTATTTTTTGCTGGAATTCGATAAGATTAGCCTTTCTTATAATGTTTATTTACAAAATTAGACCAAATAATCGATTATCTATAAAACTGGCAGATAATCAGAAATCCAAAACGAATCAGGAATCCTATCGGATATATATTTGGCCGAAGTTATCAGATACACATGCGAAATCTGATAGTCTTTACAGAAATCGATCAAATATCTGAGGAGCGTAAAAATTAAAAACTATGACCAAAACGAGTCGAGCACTCCAACAAGATTTGTTGGATACTTTCTTTTTTCTTCTCAACCCCCTCGGGAATGTTTTCTTATGAAACCCCTTGAGCAACGGAAGGAAGGAAGAGTTTTGAAAAGAAAGGTGTTTGATATTTGATTACAGGTGCTGTTGGTTGGTCCTTGTGGCGAGTGCCGTACACTCTGTTCCCATTGTACCTGAGTCGAATCCTCTATTCACAAGAGAGAAACAGAGGACGACCGTACGCCAATATGAAAATCCTTCTGGGCCATGCCCTGTTTGCAGTCATTGGGAGCGAGATTTTGGTCCTAGCTTTTTACCGGAGAGAGATCCTGACTTTGGGGCTCTGTTTGAATGCTCTGTGGTGCATGAGAAAGAAATGGTTGAGCACCTGGCAAGGGATCTTATGGTTGGGATCCGTTTCTGTCCTCGGGATTTTTCCCATCGTACCTTTGATTGGAAAGGACCAAAACTCCGTATTCGTGTGAGTAAAGTACGGTCTCTGTTGTTATACAAAGTGACGGAATAATTTCACCTCATTAGTCCATTGATACACTTGCATGGTCTTACCTTACCTGCCTTTACTAATGCAAACTTTGTTACAGGAGTTCGGGAGCCATCACTTCGGGAGTTTTTGCTGTACTTCTAGTAGTGCTGAGAAAACGACCCTTTGAACTCCCGAAACGGGATCGTTTGGTTTTGAGTCTCCAAATCGGACTTTTGTTTGCTGTCTCTGTCCTTATTCATTTCCCAGACGCCTTTCTCACACGCGTCCTCGCTTGGTCCTCAATCGCCCTCTCATTCACCGCTCCCGTTTTCATTTCATCTGTCGTTTCAATTCGGATTCTTTCCATTTTCTTGGGTGTTGCGACTCCCTTTACTTTCCTCAGTTTATCTTATGAAAGCCTCTTTTTGCCATCCCTATTTGGAGTTTTGATCCATCTGCTCAAACTTGAAACTATGGAGAATGGTGATTCATGGCAAGATTTCTTTGAATTGAAAATTGGGACGAAGCAAGGATTTATGGGACCGGGTCGTGAAATTAATCTAAATCGATCGTTTCGTTTGGCCGGACTTCATGTAAGGAACAATCTCTTTGAATCTTCATTGAATTCTGTAGCCGTATCTGTACTGTTTCTGGGAGAACCGATTAGTACATACCTAAGCTAGTTGACTACCGGATATGTAGGCAAAGTAACTTGTACATCCAATCAAATTAATTAATTTGTTTGTCAATTATTGCAGATCTTCTTCGTCTTTTTCTCGTTCTTCGGAATCGGGAACATTGGAAGTGTGAGTTCCTTTGACCCAAGTGCTGCCAGATGTTTCGTGAGTATCTTCAATCCTTTCGTCATGATGATAATATTACTTCAGAAAATCTTAGCCCCATTCCTCCTAGTCGCGTCTGTATTTCGACTCCTCTTATTTTCGAAGACGGAAGTTGAGAAAAACTTTTTAATTCTCCTGTTATTGTCTCAATGCATGGGCCTTCATATGTTCCTGAATGTGACGAATGTTGGATCCTGGTTAGAGATTGGGACTTCAATTTCTCACTTTGTAATTGTTCAAGCAACAACAATCTTTATTCTGTTGTTATATTTCCTAGCTAATTTTTTAACTGCGGAAGCTCCTTCGCCTTACAAAACTCGATTTCCTCTTCTAATTGTACAACAGAAGCAGAAATAGTGTAGTTTTCGAAAAGTACTCAATTCTTGATTGTTTTGATACAATATTTCTGTGATACTAGTTTATGATTTTTCAATGATGTGAATTGTAAACCCTATAAAGATTTATATTTGTAAGATTTCTAATTCTAGTCAGGTTGAATTTAATAGGAGAAATAGAAGCTTTTAACAAATGACGAAAAAATGCTTGCTAAAATAATTCATTTTAAAATCCCAACCATACACTACTGTAACTTTATTTTAAAACTTGATACTGTTAATTGAAGGATCGTGGAATGTTCTATTGTAAATACAATCTTTGCCAGAAAAATCATCAATTCAAACCCCTCTAATTTTCCAAGCTATCTACGCTCTAGATAAAATTCCTGAATCAGTCATCATATTTCATACGCTTGCCTTGAATAAGCTCATAAATACAAATACACCAGCTCAACACTAATATGTAGTATCTAAAACTCTAAAAGAGCTGTTTATCCGAGAAAAATGTTCAGGCATAACAAGGGAGCAAGTTTTGGAAGAGGTCTTTCACTACACACACGCTTATTGAGTCTTGTCTGTCATGTGTACCTTCAGTGTATGTTATGGTATTTGCTGATAAGTCTGAGAAGGTAAAATGTGTGCTGTGCATTCGGCATTTGTCCTGAACCTTTTTTATTTATAAAATATTCTGTGCACAAAATTAGATCCATGTTCATGAAGTCATCCTCATTATATATATTAATATCAGTCTTGCTCAAAAATCCAGAAAATGTTTCTGCTATACTTCATTCTTGAGTAAAACAGTTCCGGACATTTAACAATTCAACTGTATACAGGCACCAATTTTTGAATTTAGTAATAATATCAGAAGGTTAACTGATTTTATGTGATGCGGGGCAAATGGCAAATACCGAAAAACTTCGAATGACCTGAGCTTACGTTTCTCAAACCAAAACGTATCGGTCACTATGTATTTTACGATAATTGTATTCGTTTCATTTGCAAATACAACCCTGAGAGCTACATAATACATATTGTGAACAAATTGGCCCCTTTACTTATCTCAAGACTGATGAGCTTAATTTGGTAGATTTTAATTACCCAATTCCACATCCATTCCATACACAATACACATCGCATCTGTCAAGTGAAATTTTTTACATTATTATCATAAAGATTCGGTGGGTAGACGCGGAAGTTGGCCCGACCGACGACCCGTCTACACAAATATAAATATAAAGTAAAGTGTTACGTTGGTCCGTTCCGTTTTCATATTCCATAATATTTAATAATATTCTCCCTACCTATGTTTGTCTAGTGATTACATGAAAGTCGATTATGAATGAATCAGCGTTGAACCAGTTTACGGCATACACTAAAAGTGTTGACTTGACCACTCGTAGATAACTTGACAGAAGCCAAATCTCGTATCACGAAAATGCGTTCAATCTCCAGGTTTTCCGAAAAACATATCCAGACTCGAAGGATCAAAATGGGATAGCGGCTCAATTAAAGAGTTGGTTGTGAAACCGACATGATTAAGTCTAATTAGCCACCATGCCACCAAGTCAACTTAGCTGGACTGCCTAATAATAGAGCTAACTGTTGCCCACAGCCACAGTGGAACTTTCGTCAATTTGCACCGAAAAAGAAATATTTCTAGCCAGGTAGTCCGATAGTCATAAGTTGTCAAGTTTTGTCGCAAAGGTGCAAAATATGTACTCAATCTGTCATTTCAAAGACCGGACTGTAACATACAAACAGACTAGAAAGTTAAGCGGTGATTCCATATAGCATATGAGCAATGTTATACTGCCTTCTGTAACATTTGTTCCAGTTAATTGGGAATATGACAACACAGACAACACTTGAGCTAATTTGCTGAAATCCTGACGACAAATAAGTACAGGGCAGCGCAGTTACGGTTATTAAAGTATTTCTTACTTTTGCTTGCCTCGTTGAGGATAATGCAAGTAATAACTAGCTTATGCATTTTCATGAGAATTTTTAAGAAAATATTCTATTTCACAGTACCCTCTCCTAATTTACGAATGGATTTTGAAATTTTAAGAAAACCAAGAAAGCTATAGCATTTCTTCATTACATTTCCACAGGGAAGGTGGTGAATACATCTAAAATGAACTCACCATTCACCTTTCTATAAAGCTCAAGTGTTATTACCCTAGTTAGTTATCTATCATCAGGTATGTATATCTATCTGCCTCTGCCTACGTGTTCACCACACCACACCACACCCAAACCGAACCATAGCAATGCTATTTTTTAAATGCATAAAATAGGAGAAGGTGATACATGTTGTCCCGGACGACTGGACTGGAGGGCTTTGGCAGGAACAATACCAAGAACAAGAACAACGAGTTATAAGCTTACGCGTCGTGCAAAACTTGCGGGAAAAGACTATGAGCCCGACCACTGCCCTACCTTGGAATGCAGTGTATTCCTGTTGTTCTAGGCCATGAATACATTTAGGCCATTATACGTACTTGTTTGTACTGTTAACACTGTATGCATCCCTAGAGGTTTAGATTAGACTAATTTTGCTCATTACACACTTTATTCGCAATTATTTTCAATTCAAATTGTCCTAATCTTATTTTTTCGATAATCCTAACTTCCAATACAAGATCAACCTTGCTAGTTCTTTAGGAGACTTGGGCCTAAGTAAATACCCGTGCTTTTGTCAAAAGTTTTATTAGCCACCCATACACATTGATTATTAGCTAGCACAGCATATTGATATTACATAATATGCAAATTATCTGTATACATCATAAGAAAATCCAAACTTCTGGACAAACATGGCTCAATTTCCGATCGCCAAAAATTAGCGGACATAACATAAGTTATGGCAATTTCCCCTTTTTCTACTCCTTCAAATGTAACCATTTTTATGATTTTACACGAATTCTCCAGTTTTACCTCCGTTCGCCCCCTGATTTGGAAAAGCCTTAATTACCTTTTTAGTTTTTCAAAGCATCATCAGGAGCCTTAGCCAGATATATTGTCAAATCCGAACGAGAATGAGTCTACTACTATTACCTATGGCCTATATGCGAAATCGTGATCGCAAAATGTTTATCATTTTCTGAAACCTAAAAAATGAATGAAATGCATTTACACCGTGAATTTGTACACAAGGCCCAGCACATACATCTCACCGCACCGCGCACCGTAACCTATCATACGTAATCTGAGCCAAGAATCTCTTTGTTCATTTTCCCAGTTTTCCGGCTCTTGGCTCTTTTTTTCCAGCTCACCTTGTCCTGTCCCGGGAGCAGCTGATTTTCCAGGTTGGCGGGCATACTCTCCGTACTAATATTCAAACCCACGAATCCAAACTCACCATCCTCTCTGTGTACATTCCTCCTCGTCCAATCCCAACAATGAAGTTTTTGAGGAGGGAAATTACCACATTCACATTCTCATTCACAACAAAAATTATTAAGGGAATCACCTATGCGCTACAGCTTTGAAATATTTTTTTTTTCTCTCTCTGTTCTGTTCTGTACTTTTCGGTCCCCTTCGTGTTCGTCCTCGCGCTCAGAAATTCTCATCATTTTTGACGAAAGAGGCAGAGGCTAGCAGTAGCAGGCAGTACGCGCACTAGGCAGGCACCAGGCACTAGGGCAAGTCTTAAGCAAAAAAAAAAGTGGCCCACTCTGGACACCACATCGCACAGAAATTCCTCCTAGTTGCCTGCCTTGCCTTGCCTTACCTCCCATCGTCATCTTTCTCTTCATTTCCCTCCGGTCCGTCTGACTATCAATACTGTGAGACTGTGACTGTGAGGAAGAGCCAGAGGACAAGGAGGAAGTCCAAAAAATCCTTAAAGTGTTTCAGTTTTAGATTTATAGAATTATTTTTTAAATTGAGTGCATGTGTCAATTATGTTGGTCAATATCAATGCATCCTTACAACCACCGCCGTACTCCAACTATCATTTCCGGACAAGAGGAGGTCATTTGGGTCAAGGTAGGTCAAATGGGATTTTTTTTTGTTTGGCTAGTTAGTGAGACCCTTAAGGGTTCAGGGACAAGTAGAAAGTGTCCCTCTGGCCACTGGCTGGAGCTAAGAAAAAAATATAGCACTGAAAAATATTTTGAGGCAAAGTGAGATTAGCATGGCATGTCGGCATGGGTGCTCCCTTCCAGCAGTTACAGTTTGTATCCTTTATTGGCCCACACAAAATTCAGTTGGTGAAAATTGTTGAAGATTTTGGAAAGTGTTTCACGCCGGAGGGTATAAGATGAGATAGATGATAGGAGCAAAAAAAATTAGGCGGTTTGGAAACATAAAGGTACTTCAGGCGGGATAATCACCCGCCATACGCCATTACATTTGGTGAACATACGTATTAAGATTAAGAGTAAGGTGTGAACTGAATTAGTGGAAACAGGAGACAGATCAGTCACAATCCAAAATCATTTAAGAAGTTTGTGGTTAAAACAAAGCTGATTCTACATGCATCGTGCGTGGTCTTCAAAATGGTGTTTTTTGTGTAAATCTGATCTTCTGATCAAAGTTTTTGGAGGAATCATTTCATTATGGAAGGTCAGGTCAAACTGAAAGAGATTTAATAATTTGTAATTGAGTACATGAGCACACATTTTATTAAATGTGAACAAGAGTTAGCCGGTTTAGCGATTAGTCCTAGATGGCTAGGCACTAGGTGGAATTTCAAAAAATTACAAGTAAGAATAATTCAGCTATCAGCTGGGGCTGCCGGCTGCTGTATCCTTATTGCGAAAGACTGTAAGTCTGAGCTATACAATGGTACATGTGGGTGAGTGAGTGAGTGAGTGTCACCCACTCTCATTGTATTTCTTAACCGATTCACTTGAAATTTGGTATGCGTGACCCTTGGGCCATAGCTCCGGTAAAATTTGTTGCCATTCCATTCCATTTTTGAATCCTCTCGAATTTTAGATTCTCCAGGTCCATTTTCTCCATTCGGTGTTGTTTTCTCCCTGTGAATGAACGAATGAAGTAGGTAATTAATTAATTCGTTGATCGTTCACAATTCGTAAAGGATACTGCAGAAAGAGCACGGCGAATCCCCCTGGTCAGAATTGGCTGGATTTTTGGATATGTTGTAGACTTTGAAATCCTGAACAACTTCTGTGAAGGTTCCAACCTGGTAGGTTTTACCGTTTGGCCGTTAGAAATACACAGTATGGCATGTACAAATGCGTGCAACGCCGTACGGCGGACGGCGTAGCACTTGCATCCTGTGCTTTTATAGCGCCCAAACGGTAACCCCTAGCTGTTTGGGACCTTCACAAAAGTTATCCAGGAGGTAAAAGGCTACTTAAGTATCAAAAAATCCATCCAATTCTGACCAGGGAGATTCGCCCTGCACTTTCTACAGTATCCTTTGAAATTTTATTTTTGAATCAAGCAATTTTTTCATTTTTTTCACTACCGTCCACTGTACTATTTATGAAGCTCAAATTACCAAGAATTTATGAAATACTTTTTCAGTTTTGAAGAAACGAAAAGAACCCATTTTTCCTATTTTTATGCCACGAGATATTTTTAAATCCAGGACTGCTCCTTATTTATTCATGTTGTCTCGAGTATAAATATCTATTTTATGCTGTTCTAATATTTAAGAACCTTGACCTGATTAATTTTGGTGTGAGTCTTTGGACAGAGACTTGACCCCTCGTAAGAGTATCCAGCTTCCAATCCATTCTCTAGTTTTTGTAGTCAATTGTTGCATCCAGTAAAAATCCTTTAAATCCTACACTACACAAGTTCAGAATTAGACCATTGTAAAATGCAAATCCAACATTATTTAGAATTCACGAAATACCAAATAATTAAATGATTCAGTCGACTAAATAATTACATTACGTATTTATGATGATGTTTTAATTAATTAGCAGACAGAATAATAATTAATACTCTTCAATATTTCCTTACGTTAGACTTGATTGACAGAAAGGACCTCCGCTTTTAATAGATACAGTTTTTTTTCAAATTCCAATGTTTAAGACATGACAATAGTTTCAAGTTTCAACTAATTTTTAAGATTTCCGTGAGCTCAAAATTCCCTCGGTTTCATCCCACCACCGTGTAGTAATATTTAATTTTATAGTAGCTATACTCTACAAGGAGTCTGTTTGACTTGAATATTTGACTCAATTAAATAACAAATTGTGGAATTCATAACTACTTTATTATTTTACTAATAACATTCGTTTGCCAATTTTTTCAAGTAATATTTCCTTGCACACTGGACACATCAGAATTCAGAGTGATTTTAATATTAGATGAATTTTACTACAGGTGTATACAACACAAAATACGTCGTACGTAGTTTGGAATTTTGTTTAGACCAAATTGGAAACGTGGAATCAAATTATGGTTATAGAAACCTCACCTAATGATGGGTTATCCAGAATTTTTTTAAACTGTAGACTGTAACCACCTAGTCAAAATTTTGGATTTTAACCTCAATTGTCCAAAGGCCAGAAACCTGAGCTTCCGACTAACTAACCTCCATGACATTTAACATTTCGAAATGTTGCACTCGAATGTCTCACGATCCTAAAAATTGTCTTGAACAAAAATACGAGGAAATGTTTTCCATACCAGTACACTAGTAACTATAATAGTGTCACCACATTTTATTTATTATTTTATTTACATAAATTCTATAATTTTGATCATGATAAAAGTAAATAGATTTACATGAAGTACAAAATTAAGAAGACGCCTGCTTAAAAATCTTTCATATTTTAAATGTTATACTTGAACTTTCTACTTTCCCACAATCTTTAAATTTGTTTGGTTTCACACACACGACTCTTTCGATGCTGATTCAATGCTTGAGGAAATGAAAATGATTTTCCACAGGATGGACATGAAAAAGGTTTCTCTCTTGTGTGTGTTCTGGTGTGGAGTTGCAACGTCTTCAATTCCCTGAACCGTTTGTCACACAATGTACAAACATATCGTTTCTCTCCAGTGTGAATGAGTGTGTGTGTTTTTGTAAATCAAGCTTGGCTGAAAAGCTTTTTGAGCAAACCTCACAGTTGAAATCTTTTTCTCCAATGTGCCAACGGGTGTGTGTGTTCAACTGATAGAATTGATCAAATCCTTTTTGACACACTTCACATCGGAATGGTTTTCCGTCCTCGTAATGTGAAGCTCTGTGAATTTCAAACTCCGCCCGACCTCTCACTTCAACCTGACAAACATGACAAGTATAGTATTTTGCATATGTCTTTTTAGTATGACCTGCTCTTTTATGTTTTTCTAGTATGTCACTAACATAACACCAATAACACGCTTTTTGACAAATGTCACCTGAAACCTCTTTCAAATGCATTCTCTCATGTTTCTTCAAACTAAATTTAGACGCAAGGCTCTTTGAACAAATACTACAAGTGTAAGCTCTTTCCTTTGTGTGTGTTTAAGAGGTGAGCTGTGAGAGCGCATTTGACAGAGAATTCTAATTCACAGAATTGACAAGAATGCAGTTTCTCTCCGGTATGAGTTCTCTCATGGGATCTCGTGTCTGAATTGTTTGTAAACCTCTTTTGGCAGAATTGGCAGGAGTAAGGTTTCTCCCCGGTGTGACGTCGTAGGTGGATCCCTAGACTCTGTTTGGTCGAAAGCCCAATATTACAGACTGAGCATATGTGTGGTTTCTCACCCGTGTGGGTTCGAATGTGACTCTGCAGATTAGCCGCGGTTTGAAAACATTTTTGGCAATAAACACAGACATGAGGTCTTTCTTGGATATGAAACAATTTGATGTGTCTGTTAAGGAGATAGAGGTCTAAAAAGCAGTGTCCACATTGTGTACATTTGTGAGACTTCTCACCTGTATGAATCCGTACATGCGTTTTTAAATTAGCAGGAGTGGAAAACTCTTTTTGACAAATGCAGCAAATGTGTTCTCCTGTCAGACCCTTGTGTAGTTTACTGTGTTTGGCTAGGGTTGATGGGTCACTGAATTGTTTTTTACACTGATCACAACGAAATGGTCTCTCTCCAGTGTGAGTATACATGTGGTATGATAATTTGTTGTTGGAGGGGAATGATTTGTGACACACTGAGCAGATGAAAGAATGTTTTCCACTCTCACTTTTTCTGCCTTGGATATTCGGGATTTCCATTTTTGTATCCTCTCGCATTTCAAATTCTCCATTCGGTGTGATTTTCTCCCTGCGAATTAAGTAATTAATTCGTCAAACCTTTCATAATTCATCCATTCCCTTCATAGTTTTTTTTTAAATTCCTATTTTTTTTTTCATTTTGCTCGCCGTCCACTGCTTCCGCAGCTTTCCCCTGTTAATATAATAATTTATGAAATGAAATTAATCACACCCCATTTCCAGAGATAAGTATTGATAAATAGTATTCTTCATTTTGTAGGAAAACCCCCTGTTTTGCTTTTTAGTTTAAACTTTATTCTTGAGTCACTAGATATTTTTAAATCCACCACTCCTTCCTTATTAATTTATTTTACCTCTTGGGTATCAATTATTTATCTTATTCTGTTTTAATATTTAGGATCTTGTAAAATCTGACCTGATTAATTTTGTCGGGAGTCTTGTGATGGAGACTTGAACCCTCGTATGAATATCCAACTTCCAATCCATTTTTGTTCTCCAGTTAGTATTGTAGTCTTGTTGAAAATTATACGATTATTCAGTAAAATCCTTTAAATCCCACACGAATGAGTTCAAATATTGAGTTTTAGACCATTCTAAAATATAAATCCAACATAATTTATCATTTTATTATTTAACAGAATTCTCACAAAATAATAATTAATTAAATGATTTTTGTCGATTAAATAACGTCACGTACGTCTAACGGTAATAATTATTAAAGTTTTAATTAATTAGCATACAGAAATATAATTAATACTATTCAACGTCTCCTTACGTTTGTCCTGATTGACAGCTAGGATTAGGATCTCCGTTTTTAATAAACAGTATACAGTTTTGTTTTCGTATACCAAATCAGTTTAATACAATACTTCCAATTAATTTTTAAGTTTTACGTTACGTGAAGTTAAGATTCCCTCGGTTTCATCCCGCCAGAATATACATATTATACTGTATATGTATATTTTCTAATAATAACTTGTATAATTCTTGTCCTGTCATAGCTGCTCTGCTCAACTCAACTCATACACTCTACAGCGTGTACATTCTGACAAAGAAATGTGCTGACAGTTTTTATTCCGGGGCAAGAAAATAGCACGTGTAAAAACCATACATGAATTAGTCCACGCACAGCAGTCTGTTGATTTGAATATTTGACTCAATTTTTTAAATGATAAATTGTGGAATTCCTATTACATAGTAACATTTCCATTTCATTTACTATTTTTTCAAGTAATATTTCCTCGTACACTGGACACTAGATTTTACAGAGATAAATAGTTTAATGTCGAACCAAGTCAGGTGATTTCCACCATTTCATTTTCAGGGTCTAAGACGGTCTAAGAAGGGAAGGAAGCCCAGGTAACCTTGGTTTTAATTTATTTTTTTAGGCCAAAAGGTCACAGGTCGAATAGTATAAGGTCGAACATCCTGAAGACAATCTTCGAGATTCAACCAAACTTTTTCAAGATGGACTATTAAATTCTGGTTAATAAATTTAAAAAGATGATCCTTACAATTTTCGTTTTAGATGTCTTTTTTCAGCCCTCTGGGGAAGGGAGGACCCCATCATGGTGGGGACAATGGACCAGTTCGTGGGAAGCCTAGGTAGGAATGCACCGGATAGTGGTATCCGGCCATTGGCCGGATACCGAATATCCCGATCCGGCCAATTCTCGAAACCGGATTATCCGCCGGATAGTAAAAACTGCAAGTGGGGTGTCTATGGAAAGCGGCTAATGAGTAGAATCTGATACCGTATGAATGGCTTTCGTATTCACAAACGTTGGCTCAGTAATCCGAAATAAGCACTTTTGCAGTCAAAATTGTACTGAATGTTCTGATATCCGGCCGAATATCCGGTGGACCGGATATTCGGTCAACCGGATACTGCCGGATATCCGGTATTGAAAATTGAAAATTTCGAAGATTTCGTGAAGAGTAAGCTGGCGCACTTCTGTTGTACGGTTGAAGAAAGTTACGCGAAGCAGATGTCGCCACTAAAGCGTATAATTTGTGAAATAAAACGGTTTCGTCGCTTTCCTACAGACATAAGAGGCCAAGGAGCACTATAAATGTTGTAGAAGTGATGCACTCGGTGACAGCTTTCCATAGACACGTCACTTGCACAGTGATTATTATCCGGCCGGATATCCGGCCACTTGGCCGGATACCGAATGTTCCGATATCCGGCCGGATATCCGGTTAACCGGATAATACCGGATATCCGGTGCATCCCTAAGCCTAGGGATCAACGGGATCCCTCCGATCGGTTCTGTGTCTGGTGCGGAGACATCGTGCCCTGTCAGGTTCAAACACTACAAGGTATTGTTACATACAGAAAATGTACATGTAATGTTATTTGTTAAATTAGGAATGACTTGGACTTGGACTGGACTGGCTGTAGCTTGATAATTACATCTTGACGACTGATTTATTTATTGATCTGATTGGTACAGTGATTATGATCAGGATAGCGATTCTAGATTGATTACCGATTCCTTACATTCATTCATAAATTCTTTTATACTTATCTTGACCGGAAGATAATTAATAACACAATCAATTAACATTGACATTGTAATTTTGGAATGCTTATTCGTCATTTCATCACAAACATGACTTTCGTCCAGGAATGCTTGCTCAGTATTCCTTTACAAATTCTATTTCCTTACTTCCTTAACAGTTTGACCTTATGACCGCTTTTTAAATTAGGTGTTAGGGTCATTACTAAGCCTGAGAACGAACCTCCATATAATTTAACCTAACACTAACGCAATACTTGTTTTTGACAGTGTTCTGCCCAAACGTTGGCTGTGGAATTGCGCTACCAATAAGAGAGGGAAACCAGAGTGGGTCCGACACCCCTTGGTCAAGGTGCGCTTCCTGTGATAGTTTCATACGACAGGATTTCCATTTTTGTCAAACATGTGGAGATCGAACGGAGTGGGGGACTAGGGCTGCAAGGAAGAAAGTTGCGGACGCGTCCTCCGCCCAATACAAAGCCAAATACTGTACGTATGTCATTTGTTTCTTAAGATTAAGATTTCTCAGATAATTAAATTTAATTGTCATTTTTGACTCACAGCGAAACTGACGCCTGCTAAGGAGGATAACTGGCTTGAATTTGTGATTAGTGGGGGGAAGGGCAACTCAGGTATTCTTGAAGATTCTAGCATTTCCGGACAAAAATATAACCTTGGACATTCTTATTTTTTATCAGACTTTAAAAAGGAGATATATTTCTGGGAATATAAAACCTTGGAACCCCTCCTACAAGGAATGGAAGAAGCTAGACAGAAGACAGAGGCCTTGAGTGCTAAAGATTTAGCATTTATCAAAAGATATGTAGTTCGAGACACAGATTATGGGAAGAAAAAGATATTCGAATTGCTTGGAATTACTCGAAAGTGTCAAATTCGATTCGTTAGGAACAAGGCGGATTTTGGGCTCATGAAATCCCACATCCTAGAATACAACAAAGCTCAGAATAGATACAAGATTTTATTAGAAAATTCACAAAATGAGTCCATAAATTTGGAAGAATTACATGCATGTTTAGATGAAATGCGTGAACGAGATAGTCTGATCTCAGGAAATTCCTTTTTCTGGTCTTGGTGGCATGGGAACGACCCAAAGACTAAATCCAGTATTAAATTATGTGGATCATGTAAAAGACAAATTACATATGAGACAACGAAGAGAGACATGACACCGGAAGAGTTAGAAGTTGAAAAACAGACAAAACATCAAAAGCAGGAAGAACACGACAAAAGTCGTGAAAACTATAAACCAGAATATTACGAATGCATGAGCTCATTTTGCTTTGGAACCTGCTCTCGATGTGCAGGTAGGAATGAGAGGAGTCCAAGAATTATATTTATGGAATATGCTAGAGTAGGAACTGACTGGTCCAATTGTGGTTGTGGCAAGGTGGCACTCATAACTTACGATTGTGATTGAATTTTGAAACTAAATACATTTATTTTTCGAAGAGTATTGTGTCGGAACCGGGCCCTCGTGGAGAAGCAATCCGAATTCCTTTTATGGTTTTTGTAGATATTGTCCTCTCGAGGACTTAAATGGATCTCTTCAATAAATATAAACGCCGAGGAACACCAAAGTACAATTTGATGGTATTTATTGATAGACCAGATTGACTTCACAAGAGACAGAATATTTCAATGTTGAATCTTTCAGTACAGTTTAGTGAGTGAGGAGAGAATTTATAAAATGTCACAGAGAGAAGACCTGGTCGGTCGTGTGTGTGCGTTTGCTTGCACCGACGCCCACCACGGGTCGTGTGGTGTCTAGTCTGTGTAAGTAGGAAAGGGGAGGAATCAATTAACCCCAATAATAAGTAATAAATGATAAATGAGAATTGATAACCAATAAATGATAAATATAACTAAACACTTGATTAGTTCACGAACACATATTTTCAGATCTATGATGATTAGAAAACTTAATGATTGTCTCCTTGTGGTGATACTATAATAATAATTTTCTGGTGGTGATTAAAGCTGGTTTGGTAAAGTGAATTCGTATTTTGAGTCATGGTTTTTCATTTAATCGTTTTTTCATATCTATGACGATTACAAAAATTAATGTTTGCCTCCAAGTGGTGATACTATGTATATGCATAGTTTTCTCAACTGAGCTGGACGATGTATCTTTAGACTCTGCGAATATTTCGTAACTTTAATGAGGAATCTCTGATTAAAACGGCTTCATATGATTTTGAATTAAAATGCCAGTTAAACCCACCAATTTTTGCAGTCGTAATGAAATACTTATATATGTACATACTGAGAATCATGCCGAAACAACTCTTATTGCGAACTCGTTGGATACACCATATTATTACTCATAGTCTAGAGAATTCAGAATACAGAGCCCAACACAACATCAATTTAACACAGAATTATTGCATATTTACTGAGCCAATCAATATTTAAAAAGTGGAGAAACGGGTAACCAATATTTAACACTAAATGTGTCATACATTTTGGAAATTAAGCTTGGTTTGGTAAGGTGATTATGGTTTAATAATTTGATTATATTTTCCGACGAAGGATGACCAAATAATCATTCTCTATATATCTCTAAATATTTCGTTTCACTATAATCAAGAAAAAGACGATGTGTAATTGAAACACTTTCGGATGGGACGATATAACGAGTCAGGTTATGGGAGCTCAGATATCAGAATAAGGTTCTCAGTGATATATAGTGCATGGAACTACCATCCTTCATCATGCTACATTAGTTGAGGATATCAATGGCATAGCAGATCTTCTGAACAACCTCATCTCTTTGAACACAAAATTTGGTAAACATTTCACTCACAAACACATTATCATTCTGAATATATGTATAAACCTTTTCATGTGCACGTTAGAATTTAAAAATATTTCTGTATAATTGGGAATTGTATTTTAAGGGACGTAACTGTGCTTTTTTCAAACAGGACTCCTGCTCTTCAACAAAAAGTACATTGAACCAAATATGAGGGAGAAGTTGCTTAGAGGTTGTCTAAAATTATTCACGACTGCAGC
>JAQGCB010000200.1:0-27969 GCA_034698835.1 Protaphorura tricampata
ATTATTGGTCAGCACCTAGCCCATGGCATATCAGGGTCCGCGTCGGCAATCATGTATTACTTTTCAGAATCACCCTTACAAAATCTCTCCCGAGAACGGAACCGCTTTTCATTCACGCTTTTGATTAATTGTCGGCATTTTTTTTTGTTATATATGTTATTGTCGCGCCTTCCATTGCAATTGCAAGCCTACTCTAGCTTTGTTTGCTTTATACGCGAGTTGGACGACAAGGAACCGATTTATTGTACAAAACAGAAAATAGATAATCCCAATTCAGAAAATAATTTCAATTCTTGACGAAATCTTACGGAGATTCGAAGTCCTGGAAAATTGAGATTAAGGTAGCAAATTAAGACAACACATAGGTCCATCATATGGCCTAGTAGTGGTACGGTACAGGCAGGTGTACAGATCGCTCTCGCTCTACTGGGATTCAATTCCTCGGACCTCCTCTCCAAGAAGGGTTGCTTTAAAGAGGTATTCTCTCCACTGGTTTTTCCTACCACTAGGGTAACTACGTAATTAATATGTAAATCCCTACGCCAAATGGGAAGCAACTCACAAAAAGACACGAAATGCACATGATGTTTGATTAAGCCTCGGCTATGTCAGTTAATGAGTGCATTTTTTTAAAAATTAAGACAAGAACTGTTTGATTTCCAATTGCCATGCATTAGTAGCCTTGAACGTAGTTTTACACTCAAAAGTGGTACCTTGTAGATACAGAAGTCATTGGTCGGACACTTTTAAAGGGTACACATGTACAATGTTAAAAAGACTGCAGCCATTAATTACTAGAATTATAATCGGAAGGGTTGTTGGATTGCCATTGCTTGGGGTCTTTCAATTCGAAGAGTACTTTTTTCACAGAACAGGATTTGACTGATTCAAGGGTGCTTCGAGTTGCTCTATAGTGCCAATAATTGCACGAGGTCGAGTTTGATAAGGGACGACAAAAAGGATAAAATTCTTGATCCTCAGCGTCCGCCTGTCTAATTGAAATGAATCTCAAGCTGAACCTTTGAATTTTTTGGTCCCAAGGACTGTACTCGCTCTACTTCAATATTTTATTTGTATTAATTTTAATTTCAACAGGCAATACAGAGAGAAATCAATTAACATTGGTGTATTGGCAATTTGGAATTAATTACGGAATTACAATTATAATTTTATGTAGTTGTAATTTGGTAAATTCATTACAAATTACGAAACGGTCTATTACCTGTAATTTTGATGAATTAAAATGAATTCAGAAAATTCGTAATTCGCAATTCATTACATGTAGAAAGTTATTGATCCACTTTTGGGGTCGCTTTCCCTATAATTGATATTTAATTTGAAGCGGTAGTTCTGGTAATACTCCAACTTGAATTTTGTCCTACTACTACGGGTACCTCGTGTTCCTGATCAAAATCTATAGACAAGACCAATGATTACGGTAAATGTCAATTAATGTGTGCATTAGAATTTTTTCGGGATGAGTTTCTGGACACAAGCAGAAAATGGTAAATACGTTCTGTCCTATATTGAAACCAGAAGAGGTGACAAATAGTCTGTATTCACCAACAATAAGGCCAGAGTAGGGAGTCCAAGTACAAACTCCGGAGACTCCGAACCTTACCTTGAGGAAATGACCAAATAGTGATAAGAATGACAAATTGTTTGAATGAGCTTCCGGATTAGTGGAAGTACAACACAAATGCATGGATACAATGCAATGCAAGACAGTAGTCAAAAATGAAAAGAACCCCAACGGATTTGTGTCCTGAGGTTTCACACTTTGTCATTGTCATTTGTGTACTTGTACATGCATGTAAAATACGTATGCCTACATTGTTGGGTTGTCCACTCCGGTAATGGGCCGTTCTATTGTTAAAAACTCGAGCGGAACTGATTGAAGATTTCTTGCCCAGTTACGGCTACTTGGGAGGTCAGATAAAGCAGGAATAGGATCAGGATTGGATTTTTGAGAGGTGTCGAGGTGTGAAAGCTACAATTTATGTTACAGGGTGGTTTAGAACAATTCGGGTCCTTATATTTTACAAAGTTTCAGACGTTTTTCTTAAAAATTGATTATTTGAAAATCAGGGAAAACCGTGTCTGGAAATGGAAATTCAACACCGAAAAAAAATTTCAGGCTTTCAACAAAGAACAAGTTTATTTAGTTATTCATTATAAATTTTAATTTTATGCTGTGATATGAATGAATGACCTCCATTTGTTCAAAAGATCCGAATTGTTCGAATCTGTTTTTGAAGATTCCAACAACCAGTATGCAGTATAGTAGCAGCGGAACGATGTTAACCATTACCAGTCATATACCTGCACATAAAATTATAACAGTTAAATTAATTAATTGTATTTTTAATTGAAAAATTGTAGATTTGCCTATAAATATTACCCGTGTCATTTGTGAAGCTAGATTTAAAATATTCCAGAATGAACAAGCAGAGGGCGCAAAGTAACATCCAGATCTAAATTAATTAATAATACAGAGGTAATTTATAAATAATTTTATTTAATTTCATATTTTTAGCTTACAAGGAACGGAACACCGACATCAATGAAATCCTGGAGTCGGAGTCGATTTCGACGAGGTGCTACTGGTAAATGTTGGCCAGGTCCAGCATTCATTGTTTGAATCCTTGCCCTCATCATTTCTTTAAGGTTTTGAAAATTTTAAATTGATTTAATAATAAAAAAAATATTACTTGTCGGATTGGTTTAGTGCTCATCGTGTGTCATTCACCACATCACACTACGCGTTTGACTAATTTTCAAGCGAGTGTTGCCACGGCCACGGTCAGAGGAAATTCACCGTCTTCATTTCCTGTAAAATGGAACAAATTCTGGACGGAATTTTGGTTAATTTTTATGTCCTAGAAGACCTAAAAGAACGAAGGAATTCCTTTGAGTTCATGCAAACCAATTGAAGTAAATGACCGATTAATTGCAGAGGCTTTAATAGACGCCTAGGCTCGAATAAACGCCGGGTCGGACAATTGTGTACACTGTACCGTGGTCAAACATTGAGTTAATATATTGATTGAATGGAAGGTGGTCGTGTTGTCAGGGGTATTACTAGAATGGTTAAGTTCGTCGAGTGTCAAATCATCAATGCGCAATGTAGTTCTCCAAAATTCTCATCCGCAGAATTCAAATGTAAACGTTTGTAATTTTTTTTGCTGACTGGTAGCTAAATTAAATTGATTTGAGAAAAAAAGTTTTTTAACGTTGTCTGGCCTAGTCATGGCTTTGGGTACGAGTTGGACTTGGGAAGACATCTCTTTTGTAATATTTTTATCACTATATATTCCAATCGTCGGCGGACTCTTCATTTTGGAAGTGATCGCCATATCCATCCTGTCATGGAATTTGTTTGCACGTCTTTTTAATCACCCACAATGGCACATCTTAACTTTTGGCCCCCTGCGTTTTCCTCAAGCCCTTGCTGCTGCACCTCGACGCCCTCGGGTCATCATTCCTGTTCCAAATCCTCCGATTTGGCATGACTACGTTGAACCAGCCGAAATTCCATTCAATCCTCATCGTATCCGATACACAGCTCAACAAAGAGAAACCGCCATTGCTCAGATGGCTCAAGGTGTCAACCCCGCCCATGTTGCTCTAATGGTGGGTCCTCATTGCACGCGAGACACTCCGATTCGTTGGTACAGGGATCACTTGAGAGATTCGGAATTACGCCGTGAGAGGGAGGAAACCGCTGCTGTTCGACGGGGAATGGCGATCCGATATTATTAACTCTCACCGAATCAAGGTCTCAGTCACAGTCACAGTTTTCCAAATTAATTATTTAGTGTCAAGATCCCTTCACAATTTATTTTTGATATTGTCCTGTACGTGGCCTTGGATATTTAAATCCTTTGCAACCTTTGCTGCAATAAAATATTTAATAAGTGGATTCTGAGTTTGTCTATATGTTTACTGAACATAGTTTTTTTTTGTCATGTAGTATAAGTTTGTATCTTTGCAGTAATTATTCATAGTCTTACATTCCGGGCACCTATGCAACTAATTTGTATTTATAAATACACATTATTTCGCAGTAATGAGGGTTCAATTTCAATTCTTATAGGGCGTTGTAATTTATTAATGTAATTCTAATTGCAATTAAGTAATTTATTGCAAATGTAATTCTAATTGTAATTAAGTAATTTATTACAAATGTAATTATTATTGTAATTAAGTAATTTATTACAAATGTAATTCTAATTGTAATGATACACCGCGGCAGATTTGAAAGCACCAAATTCTTTCCCCTTCTGACTAAATTCAAAATTCTGTTAAAAAAATCTGCATTTTCATAAATGGTCTGTAAAATCCATTTATCAGGACAGATTCGGCATAATTTTTTGTATAATCTGGTCAATAATTTTTATTGGTTGAAGTGTTTTCTCTTTGACTTTTTCGAATCAAACTGTGACGTCCACACGCCCACATCAACCACACAAAAGTGCATGCCAAAAAAATCAACCGTGCCAAACCACATCAAACATTACTAACAGTGCAGTGCAAGTATACAAAAACTAAGACCTTATCTGGTCAGTATCATCGTCCAGAAAATTTATCTACACAGCACTGTAAAACACAGCCACAACCACATAAAATGAAATGCCCGGATTTAGCCTGGAGAGGAAGAATCGGAGCATATCTGGGAGGTAGAAGACCTGTAAAATTATCACCATCAACCACACCTTCTAGCAAATTATCTGTCAAAACACTGTTTCTGCTCTTAATAATTGCCGGAGTCGAGATTAATCCTGGCCCTGGAAATACAATTGGAACCTCAACCGATCCGAATTTGATGGAGACTTCAGAAACCATCCCTGAAAGTACGTTACAGAGAATTCTAAATAAAATGGATTCAATTGATCAAAATGTACTTTCAATAAAAGATAGACTTGGCATTATCGAAGAAAAGTCCCAGAAACACGATGATCAAATTAAAGATCTACGAGCTGATTGTGACATTTTAAGAGAGGACTTTGGCGAGATGAAAAATGACACAATCAGTTTGATTGATGAAAAGCTTGACCAAGAACGTAGAAGATCAAATATTGTCTTAATGGGAGTGGATGAAAGGGAAGCTGCCAGCAACGGCCACGAGAATTCCTGGACTCTGAGTACCGAAGAAATAGGCACTGTTAAAAATATAATGAGTGTACTACTGCCCAATAATTCAGTGACACAAGCTGACTTGAAACGTATTGGTGAATTAAAAGACAACGCAGAATACCCCCGACCAATTCGTGTCATACTTAAATCATTTGACGAGAAAATGAAAGCCCTGAAAAACAGACAAGCCCTTTCATCAATCGAAACATTTAAAACAATAAAAGTGAAGCCCGATCTCACCCGACAACAACAATCCGACCGCCGCCAACATTACTTACAACAGATTTCACTAAACCAGTCCGATTCACAAGATTCAATTCTACCGACTACTAGCCACAATGCTACATCTCGCCCAAAAAGGAAGGCTTCTGAAAATAGTACAAGTAAATCTAAAGTCACTAAAATTTCAAATAGCAGAGGTGGTGGCCGTGGTGTAGAACGTGGTGGCCGCGGTGGCGGGCGAGGAAGGGGACGTGGTACATCAAATTGACAACCGAAGAAAGTAAACCCTCCGTGTACAGAATTTGTAAAAATTGCCCATTTAAACGTACGATCCTTAAAGAAACACTTCTTCGAGGTCACTGAATTTCTCACGGACAACAATATTGACATTCTCTGCTGCTCTGAAACTTGGCTTTCGTCTGGAGTAAAATTGCCGATTATCCCTAATTACAAAATTGTGAGGCGTGACAGTGCTGACAACTATGGTGGCGTATGTCAAATTATAAAAGAAAATATCAAGGTTTCCGTCCAGTCAATTATCCTTGACACTGAACCTGTAATTGAGCACTTGACAACAAAGCTACAAGTTAGTAAAACAAAATCATTCTACTTAACCAGTATATACACGAGACCAGTCAATGCCCACCGACCTGAACATATATCACAATATGCTGAAATTTTGAACACACTAAACCCACTGTTGATTTCAATTTTTGTGGGCGACTTTAACTGTGATCGAATCCTGTGGCGTTCTACTTCAACAAAACTTACCAATATATTTAAATGTCACGGCTATAATCAACACGTTGATACTCCTACATGTGGTAGCTCAATACTAGACCTGGTGTTTACAAATCTTGACATTGTACCTAAAATTACTGTGACTGACCCACACATATCTAACCATTCCGCTACAGTAATGGATCTCCCCATTAAAAGACAAAAACCTGAGAAAATAATTAAATACTTTCGAAATTTGAATTCGATAGATTTTGAGATGTTCGTTCCTGCGTTCGCGAATGCTGACCTCAGTTATGATGACCAACAAGACATTGACACAAACTGGTGCCTGCTATGCTCAAAAATAATATCTATTTTCGACAATCACTGTCCAATCCGAAGAAGAACATTTACTCAACAACAAAAAGTGTTCATATCGCCTTCTACCAGAAAGCTGAAAATGAAGAGGAATCGAATCTACCAACGATATAAAAACAATCCCAATAGTAAGAACTTTGAACTCTACAAATCACTTTGTAAAACTGTATCCCGGTGGATTAAGACTGACACTAAGAACCATTTTGACAACAATATTACTAAATTCGGAGTTTGGCCGACACTCAATTCTCTGCGAGGTATTTCAAAAACAAAGTGTGAAAGTGAATTTATGACATCAGTTGACCCTGAAGAATTAAACCAATTTTTCTGCAAGGTTGGTAGTTCCACACATTCCAGTCTAAATCAGGATCAATCGAGAGTTCCGTTAATTATGGATCCTTGTTTTCCAGCCAAATTCTGTGTAAAACCAGTGCGACATCCTGACTTGTTTTTGGCATGGAAGCAAATTAAAAACAAAAGTAAATCAACTCCTGATTCTTCGGGACTCTCACTACGTATGTTAGATCTAATTATACATATACCCAATGTTGCCGATAATATTATACACTTCTTAAATATGTGCCGAAAAAACAACACAGTTCCGTCGAGTTGGAAAGTTAATTCAGTTATTGCTCTCCCAAAGACGGATAATCCCGTCAGTTTTGATCAAATTCGCCCTATATCATTAGGCCTTAACATAGCGAAACTTTATGAAAGAATTGTGTATAACGATCTTCTTAAGTATGTCAATCAAGAAAACATTTTGTATTCGGAGCAATTTGGTTTCCGGCCAAAACATAGTACAGAGCATGCATTAATTTCTTTGACTGAGTTTGTATACGACAGCCTAAATAATAACAAAATATGTTTAATTATTTCATTAGACCTTCGTAAAGCCTTTGATACAGTTGTACACAATCTCTTACTATTTAAATTAGCTTTAATGGGGATCGCAATAGAATGGTTCATGGACTTTTTATCCGGCCGTTTTCAATTTGTTCAAATAGGCGAAAAGAGGTCAACAAGACACCCCATTGAAACAGGAGTACCACAGGGTAGTGTGCTTGGCCCACTACTCTTTTCTTTGTTTATAAATGACTTACCAAATGTACTAGTGTCATGTAAAGCCATTTTATTCGCTGATGACACTAATTTACTGATAGCTAGTTCGGTAGAAGAGTTGAATAATTGTATTTCTAAGGTGAACTGTGATTTAGAAAATATAATGATCTGGATGGATAAAAATCAAATGAAATTAAATGTAGGAAAAACCAAACTGCTTATTGTTGGATCTATAAGTAATATCGAGAAAATTGGTAAGGTTACGTTAAAAGTAAGAGACACTGAGATTGTAAGCTGTAATGAGATTAAGACACTAGGTGTTGTTCTAGACAATTTATTCTCATGGTGTCCCCATATTAATAGTCTGACGAAAAAGTGTTATTTACATAAGAAGAATTTGTACTTACTAAAATCTGTTTTAAAACCTAAACATATGAAACTTCTTGTGGAAGCCACTATTTTGCCAATCTTAAATTACTGTATCATAATATGGGGCACTAGTAATAAGACCAATATAATATTAATCGAACAACTTCTTAGATCCCTAGGTAGAATTGTGCTAAGTGCTGGGAAATACGATCCGGTAAAGGAAAGAATCACTACCGAACTGAAATGGCTTTTCCCGAAGGAAAAGTATAGGCTCGAGGTTCTAAGCTTTGTGTTTAAGAATTTTAGAAATGAATGTCCTCCCTGTCTATATGGATATTTTGAAGAAAGTGTAAACAATTTTACAACTCGCTCTACACGCAGTACTACAATTAAGTTACCATTGTTAAATCCAAAAAACAAGATCAGCAGAAATTCTTTACTTTTTGAGGGCACTCGTTTATGGCTCAAATTAGACGACGATACAAAACTAATGAAAACTACAAAATTATTTAGGCTAAAGGTACGTGATATGCTCCTGAAAAGTCAAGCAGAGACTGCTACTGAATTTTACGACAATCAACTTCACCGACTCGATGACTGTCCGTGCATCATGTGCACATAATTGCTATTAATCTTCTAATATTTACTCAATACTTTATACGCTGACTCAAAAATTTAACTTTATGTTTTGAATTTGATTACAATGACTCTTTAAGCCTTTAAAGCAGTAGAGTAACGGCCCACATCAGTGGGATTCTACTGTGTCCTACTTCCACATACTTAATTACATTTACGATTATTGAATACTCAAAATTGCATCTCTGTGAACTAATTAAAATTGTTACTCATCTCTTCAACAATTTTGTGGAATAAAGGAACTGTTGATAATAATAATAATAATGATGTAATTTATTACAAATGTAATTCTAATTGTAACCGTAATTGATTACATGAAATATTCTGCACGTAATTTGTAATAATTGTAATTAATTTATTACTTTGAAACGGCTGGTAATTCTACTTGTAATTTGTAATTAAAATTACTTTTTTCTCACTTACTTTTATTGACTACTGACTACTAATTCGGAACCAGGTAGGCGTCTATTGAAGACTAGGCGGTTATTTACAAATTAGACGCCCGTGCGATTCTATATCTAATTATCTAAAGCGCGGCGCGGCGTGCGAGGTTTGACCACTACGCGCCCTCTATAGAAAATACTCTGAGCCTCGGCCTTCCTCCCGGGAATTCACAAGCCCAAAATTTTTTTCCCCAAAAACTTTTAATCTCTTTCTCCTCAAGCAAACACAACACACACAAATAATTTGGAGTTCGGTGTGTCCGAGTGTCCCGGACTGTAAGTCAATCAATCAAAACAAACTTTAATTTAATTAATTAGTAAATTATGTAGTCGGTTTCACTTTACGACACGACACAACACGACAGTCACACTGTCAACAGTTAATTTATTCATCTACAGTCCGAGTTCATTGAACCGCGAACGAAGACACAAAATTATCATTCATTTTAATCAGTAAATAAATAAAACCAACGCTCCGAGAGCCAAGACAAAGGCAGGTCAGTGACCTTTCGTCTTCGTGACCTTTGTGACGGTCAATCTCAATCTGTGAAGGTGAGTTAAAATTCTAGTTTTATTTTTTGAATTTTTTTTACGGTCGTAATTTTTATATCGATCGGTGGTAAAATAAATTGTCACGGTGACCACTTGGCCACTTGACCACCGACGACAACGACTGTCTTGTTTTGACACGTCATAATGACGCCCTTCATTTTATCGGCCATTGATTTCTAATTATAAATCTGTAGTGGTACGTGTCTAATCAAATTAATTGATTTTAACTATAGAAGACTGAAGACCGGAGAAAGGTCAAAGGTCATCATCATGGAGGAAAATGCTGATGGGTCGAATAGCCCACTGAAAAATACATTGACGAGTGCCCTGGGTGAACCTGGCTACAGGGTCAAATGGTCCAATGCATACAATTCTGCATGGATTTTTGAGGGTTGTGATGCAATTACAATTCGTGAAGGGACTCAAACACTTTTTGATCACATGGTCGCGGCGAAGGTAATTTTTTTAAAAATAATTTTTAATTTTTTAAAATAATTCTTAATTTTTGTGTATCTTGTAACAATTTTTATTTTTTTTTTTTTTAAAGGAAGTTGTTGTGAACCCAGTCAAGACAAATTTTAATCAGAATGTGACACTCCCAGACTATGAGTATGAAAAAACAAGTTTACGCGAACAAAGACGTCATTTACTCTCTCAATTATTGGCACAAATGGAATTGGCGTCTGCCGTTTGTACTGACTCACCATTTTTTGGAATTCTACGGAGACGACTTCTCATTGCTCACAGAATTCTTCATGCTCTTTACATCAAATTTCATGATAAAGATTTGGTAAGATAAGATTTCTCATGGAATTTTATGTACACATAATTTACGAATTTTTATTTTACAAAATTTTATTTTGTTTTATTTTTCAGTCTGAGCCATCCAGCCCGGTCAAAATTTCAACTGCTGTGACTGAGACAAAAGAATTGACTCAAACTCAAGGTCCTACGAATTCTCCGACTGACACTCTCATTGAGATTGGTGTACGAACAGGACTGAGTTTAATATTTAGTTTACTTCGTACTAATTGGACGTCTAATTCAGGTAATAGTTTAAAAATATGCTCTCTTAACTTTTTTTTCAAAAAATTTACATTTTTTTTACAAAAAAATAGTTGACACAAACATTTGTACGGATGTTTTACGGACGGCGTCTACTGTACTCTGGTCTCTACCACCCATGTCATTAGGAAATGATCAAAAACTTCCTGCCCTAGGATTTAAGAGTTTACAAGAAATTGGTGGATTTTTACGTCAAATTGTGTTACCAGCATCTGGGGCCAATATTGAAAGTAAGGAAGCACAATGCACAAGCAAAAAATTTATTTTAATACCTTTTTTTTGGTAATGAAATAATTTTAATTACATAATTTTTTTACACCCATCCAATAGGTCGGATCTTAGCTGCAGAAATACTCTTAGGTTTAGCACTTCAACGTGGAAGTCTTCAACATATATTGGATTGGATAGATATGGCCATGAGTTGTTCTGCATGTAGTAGTAGTGTGTCGACTTCGACTGAAATTTTGGAAAAATCAAATTCGATCGTCGTCCCTGTCGAAAATCAAAATTTTCTCTATGTGACCAACTCAACATTCTTAGCCGCTCTGACCGCCATTCGTCAAAATAATGACGTTGTTGTTCCGGATTTAGCTCTCAAATATTTGGACAAAATCCCACTCTACGTCGCTGCATTCATTCTTATGGAAGAGGTCATAAAATTTATTTTGGCACTTCTACTTTCTATTTAATATTTTTTTTAAATTAATATTTTGAAATTTTGATTTTTTTGTGTCATAGTTGGTGACCATGTCGGTTAAGTCTGATTTCAAGGACATTGAATCACCTTGTGAAGGAATAGACGCTTTACCTAAGGGTTCCTCTAGTCCATCCACTAGTGGAGGAATTAATTCATTAAATTCTTCAAAAGTCTATGTTTGGGGAAGTAATTCATCTTATCAATTGGGTGAAGTTGGCGCAGATCGTGTTCTACTTCCTAGACTCGCAACCGCTTTCAATGGGTCTGAACAGGTGAGTCAGTCAAAAAAATATATTTTCGTTTTAACCTTTGATCCTTTTTTTTTAAAAAAAAAGTCTAAACTTAAAAAAATTATTTATTTTTATTTGACGCCAGGTTGAATCCGGACAATACTGTACATTCTCTGTGAATTCAAATGGAAGTCTGAGTGCATGTGGGAAAGGATGTTACGGAAGACTGGGTCTTGGGGACTCTTCCAATCAACCCGTTCCAAAACAACTTCCTATTTCTCCAGATGTTCGATTTAAGGCTGTTAGTTCGTCTAAGGGAAGGTAAGAGTCGGATCTAGTCTAAGTTCGATATAGAGAAATATACACAATTTTAATTTATGATTCATTAAATATGTATGTACTGACTTTTTCAGTGATGGTCATACCCTTGCGTTGACTATAACAGGGTCTGTCTACAGTTGGGGTGATGGTATGATTTTTTAAAAAGAAATATCTTAGCAGAATTTTGCGGATTTTTAAAAATTACTTGAAATTAATTATTTTTGATAATAGGAGACTATGGAAAATTAGGACACGCTGGTGTGGCGACAGAAAAATATCCAAAATTAATCCAAGGTGCTTTGTCTGGAAAGGTTGTGAAATACATTTCAGCTGGTTTTCGACATAGTGCAGCTGTAACTGGTGAGTGAACAATTTAAATTATTATCAGATCGGATAAAATCTGATCTTATCTGATCTGAAAATTTTTACACACAATTTTATTTTATACAGAGTCAGGAGAATTGTACACCTGGGGTGAAGGTGAAGGCGGACGACTTGGACTTTCAGACGTTCAAGACCGTCAAGTTCCTACTCTAGTCAAGGATATTTGTAACGTTGGATTAGTCAGTTGTGGTGGTAAGGAATTTTAGAAAAATATCAAATTTGTATTGAAAATCAACCAATTTTTGTAACTTTTTTTGTGAAAATAAAAAATGTATTTAAATTTTTTTTCCAGGGAGTCACACACTCTGTAGTTCTATTTGTGGTAAATGGGTATGGTCATTTGGAAGTGGAGAGTATGGAAAACTTGGTAAGTAAAAATAAAGAATAAATATTTTTTAACTTAATTTATAAATTATAATTAATTTTTGGATTTTTTTAGGTCACGGTTCAGTGACCAGAGAAATTAGACCTCGTGTAATTGATGCTCTACAAGGAAAAACAATTTTGAAATTAGCGACGGCTGCTTACAGCTCATTTTGTGTCACTGACAATGGCGAGGTAATTTTTACACAAATTTTTCTAAAAATTACAAAATTATTTCTAAAAATTACAAAATTATTTCTAAAAATTACAAAATTTTGTATTTTTTTTTGAAACAGTTATACGGTTGGGGAACTGGAGCATGTATGGGTCGTCCATCCAATGAATCAAAAACAACTGTTCCAGAAAAAATTGAATTACCAACACCTGACAGAATCAAAGACATTGTATGTGGTGAATCCCACGTCGTCGTCCTCACTGAAAAACATGAACTATGGGCATGGGGAAATAATTCCATGGGTCAATGTGGACAAGGAAATTCAATTTCACCCATTACAAAACCAAAACGTGTTGTTGGTTTAGATGGATCACCCATTCTACACGTATCAGCTGGAACATCACATACAATTGCATGGACAGGATCAAAATCTGATCAAAAATGGATGAATTGTCCACCACCCACATTTCCATGTCCATTCTGGATGGATACGAATGAAGAGTCAACTATTTCTTTGCTCAAAGGATTTCTTGAAATTTATGGATTGAGTGATTTTTCACACACACAAATCAAATCACCATTTCCATCCAGAAAAGAACAAATTGATTTTGTTGTTTTATCCCTACGTCTCTTAAGTTCACATTGTTCTATGATGGTGACACGTGGACTCAAGTCTGGCTCTACTCTAGAAATCCGTATGAGTGAATTAAGGAATTTATTTTTTAAAATGTTAGACATGGACCTACCAGCCAGAGTACAACAGGCTGTGGGTGAAACATTGTCAGCTGGAGGTGCTATTCTATTACCACCCCTCAAAGAAAAACTTAAATTATTATTGGACATGTTGAGCAATGTTAAAAATTTGAGTCCTGGACAAACTCTTCTCTGTCAAGTCATATTCAATAGTTTGGAAGATCATCAACAAGTTGCACATATTTTGGGACTATCAAAAATAACAACGGGTCAGTCGTCACAGAAAAATCAAAGTCAAAATTTTGGTCATAAAGAAATTACACTTTGGACAGAAGTACTCATGACGAGTTTACTCAATATTTTGGCTGAAGAATTAGAAGGAAGAATGAAATTATTAGGAGATTGTGAGAGTTTGGAAGAAGCCACAGCGGCTGAATTCCCAATCAGTATTTTTAATCAAAGACTTCATGATCTCTTGACTTCACTACAAAATCATATTTTCTCACATTGTTGTGTCACGGAGTGGCACAACAATGCTGAGTCCACGAATAATGGGACAGAGGATAATAATAATAAATTTAATCAAGTCATTTGGAACACACTCCAATCACACCTGTCGCTCCTCTTTTCTACAACGACCAATATTTTTAAAAGTGCTGTCGAGATTTTGACCGTCAAACCAGAGTTACATGCCAAACTTGCAAGTAAGTATAATTTCACTATATTTTTTTAAAAAAAAAGTGGCAAATTTTTAATTATACAGATTTTCTAATCAAAAATTCGTATTTTTTAAAAATCAAAAATTCATATTTTCTTTTTAAATTCAAATTTTTTATTTGAAATTCATACTTTTTTTTAAAAAAAATTCATATTTTTTAGGTATCATGTACGTGACAATCGGAGGGTCAATGTTGTCTCGACTCTTACACATGATGCTCCTCCCAGTGAAACATAATTTTAATGGACTTTTAGCCCCACTATTCAAACTTTTGATTGCAATGGAACGTCTAGTCAAAAAATTACCGTTGAATGACGTAATTCGATACTATGAAGATTGGAACCCTGACTCCAATTCAACACCGACTGGCTCAGAGTCCGACCCATCTGAATTCCGTGAAACAACGAGTAGAATTTGGACTTGGTTTATGGATATGGAACGTACTTGTGGTCATTTAGTTGGTAGACTCATTGGTGACATGATTCGTGGTCCTTCCGAAATACCAGAAGAAATCCTTTGTCATCATTGGCTTCGTAGTCGTTTATTTTCACATGGAATTGAAAATTTTAATGGAGATTTAGAAACAGCCATTGATGAACTCACACTCATATTTACAACAAAGAGGGAGACATGGGCAGGAGAACTTGTTGAAATTTTAGACACGGCATTCTCATCAGATTTGAAAAATTTATTTGAAATGATTCTACCGTTGCCGGTCAATGAAGAAAGCGTAAGTCAAATATCAGACTTGAATTCCTTTTGAAATAGACTTAAGTCCAATTCCAAGTACTTTCTACTAATTTAATTTCAAGTCCAATTCCAAGTACTTTCTACTAATTTAATTTCAAAAGTACTTAAGTCCAATTCCAAGTACTTTCTACTAATTTCAAAAGTACTTAAGTCCAATTCCAAGTACTTTCCTTTAATTCAAAGTACTTTTTGTACTTAAGTACATTCTGAAAAGGAATTGACAGTCTTTCAAATATATTTGAATTGATATCAACGAGGTGACGCTTAGTCGCTGACGCTAGTCTACTGAATATTTTTTTTTTACTTTCCAGTCTGGAAATATTGGTTGCTTGTACGAATTGATGTTTGAACACGCCAAGAGTCTTGATTGGGACACATGTGACGTTGAAGATGACAAACTCCTTGATTCTGTCTCACGAATTCTTCTCTTAGTTTTATTAAAACACACAGGACTCATTGAACAATTGAGTGAAATGCCGATTTCTGAACTTCGTCACAGTGTGAAATTATATGAAATCTTTACACTTGTCTTTTATGTCCGGAGTCGCCTCATTATTAAAAAACAAGATGAACTCTTAAAAGCTCAAGCAGTCCTGGATCAATTGGATGAAAATTTACCCACAATTGTCGGTGAAGAAAATCCTAGTAGTGTTGGTGGTGTTACGGGTCAAAGTTCAACGACTTCTATTACAAATTCATTGTTCAATCAAGATCCACATATGGATTATCAATGGGCTGAGGATGAAGCAAGTACGCAACTCCCATTGTCCTCCTTTGTATTTCCACCAGATGATGAACAAGATTTATTGAGACAAGTTAGGTTGCGATCCGGAGGGAGAGGTGAGTTTGTGTTGTCTATTTACCTCCTCCAGTCCTCCACGTTAATTTTAAAAAAATACACTGATTAATTGACATAAGTCGAGGCTGAGTCAAACATCAATTGCATGTCTTTTTTGCGAGTTGCTTCCCATTTGGCCTAGGGATTTACATATTAATTATATGTAGTTACCCTAGTAGTAGGAAAAACCAGCGGAGATAAGCCTCTTTAAAGCAACCCGGGGGAGAGGAGGTCCGAGGAATTGAACCCCAGCACAGCGAGTGCGATTTGTACACCTGTACTGTACCACTACGCCATATGATTGACCTATCCTCCGCTTTAATTAATTAATGTATTCTTTTAAATTAATTTTCTAGGACGAGGTACCCGCCCAGCCTATGACATTCGTAGTTACGTTCGTGAACGTGAACGTGAATTTGAGGACGAAGAGCGTATTTTGACAGCCCGTGCCTCTGCAGCTCAATATTCTTTAAGACCAATGCCAAGTCAAAGTCAACAAGGGTCAGCCTCAAGTTCTGGTACAGGTTTGACCTCTGCCAGTGGTCAATACCCTATTTGTACAGGGCTGAACTCAACACCAACTGAAATGGACAATCATATTCGTGAAAATATGGCATTTAATCTTGGAATGGATCGTGAGCGTGAATTAGAGCGTTTACGTGGAATCATAGGACGTGAGAGTAGTAGTGTGAGTGGGAGTTCAAGTTCAAACGCTGCTAATCCACAATCATGGCCTTCTACTATGATCCCACGTCCATCCGGTAGAGGTCGTGCAACGAGACAAAGATTCCGTCATTTAGTTCAAGGACTATCTCGTGAACCAGGTCAAGGTCTCCTCATTGACCTCACGAATGAAGATCATAACACAGATCGTGAAGAAATCATTATAAATGATCGTTATGCAGATTGGCCACCTGACCCCGAAAATTTATTGACACAACGGAGGACGGCTGAAGATATTATAAATTCCTTTGCACGTGCAAATCATCAAGCATGGGGAAGTCCTTATCATTCCACAGGTCAAGGTCAAGGGTCATCTACTGGGACACAAACACAGTCACAGTCTCAGTCACAGGGTCAAGGGACAGTTGAAAATCCAATCATTTTGACCAGCACAAGTCCACAACCACCATCCCTTGTTGTGGCCGAACATTCTGGGTCACCCCGTACAACTGTGAGTACAGAAGTGGATGAGAGTTGTTATTTGGACTTGTGTCATTCCATAATAAGAAAATCCGTCATGTTACTTGTGTCACTCAAACCAGCCGTACGATTTAAATGTGGAAATACAAATACAGATGGGAATTTAGACATGGACTCCTTGGAAGAACCAGACGGTGGATTTTTTAGTCATGACTATGATCTCGACCTTGAAGAAGATCCAGATTTACCTACAATTAAATCATCAGAGACTTTTCGAACACCAGAGTCAAGAAATGGAAGTTTGGGTGCTGGTACTGGGACGGGCAGTACCAAATTTTCACGTCAAGCCCATGGCCATGGATCAGGAAGAAAAGGAATGTTATTGGTACGAAGATTGGGAAGAAATGTCTTAAGATTTGTGGCCTATGAAATTGTGTCCATGAAAAGAGAATGGTTCATTGGGTCTGAGAATAATTTTGGTGAAGGTTGGAGTACAGAACCCATTCCAATTTTAATTGCATTGAGAAAACATGAAGAAAGAGCTAAAATGAGACTTGAAGCTTTGGAAAGAATTATGGGACTTGTGTCTGAAGATACAGCCAAAAAGACTGCTGAAACGGCGGGTGCCGCCGAATTGGACGCGGATTTCTTGGCTTCTGTCCATGAATTCTTTTTGGCTGGTTGTTTTAAATTGGGTGTTTTTGCTGGAGGAGCGGACGGCGGACATAAAAATGGATTATTGGCAGAAGCTGTGACGACACCGGGAACGGCGGCCGCCATTTTGACCACGAAACATACCAATTCACATGCATTACAATTATGTCATTATTTGGACGGAGTTCATGCAGCACCCTTTTACATGCAAAAGTCTGTCGTGGAATCTGTTCATTTAGTCATGAAATGGATCATAGGGTGTCTACAAAATCAAGGGGGTGTCGGAACAGCGGATAGTATGAGTTTTGTGAGTTCAAGTAGTTGCAGTGATGGTGGACAATTAATATTTTTACCACCAAGGAATGATGAAGTCAAATTACTCAATTTATTTACATTGAGTTGTCGATTCAATGCAAATGATGTGAAATTGACGGTCAATTCTGGGCTGCTCACTGTATTGGAAAGATTTGCAACGAGTGCACATTTAGGACAAATTAATATGGAATTTTGGAATGGACTTCCTTACCCGCATTATGTCACGGTTGCTTCGATTCGACTTCTTCATATGATTGCAGTTGCGGGAGCGTAAGTTTTTAAGTGTTTTTTTTAAAAATTGATATCAATGAGGTGACTCTTCTCTAGAAAAGTTACTTTCGGGGCTAACTTTCTTCTTTTGCTTGACTTTAGAATTCACGCTAATAAATTGGAAGACTCTGTGATTGAGAAAATTGTGGAAGTTCTGTACACTCAACTCGTGTCACTCTTGACGTCTCTGTGTGGAAATAAAGTTTGTTTGGATGGGGATTCTTCTCCAACTCCAATGGGCACTCCTGATACTCCTATCGTGTCCTTGAGTCCAATTTCTGACTCAGAGAAAGCACTTCTCTCTGTCTCTTCATTCGTAAGTCATTTTTATTCATCGAATTTCGTAATTCTCGTAATAAAGTAATTGTAATTCATTACTTTCACAATTCTCCATGTAATTTGTAATTGTAATTAGATTACTTTCACAATTTTGTGTGTAATCTGTAATTGTGATCAAATTACTTTCACAATTTTCCATGTAATTAATTTGCAATTGTAATTCAATTGATTTCAAGAATGTTGTAATTTTAAACTAATTACTTTCACAGTTTTTGTAATTGTGCATGTGATTTGTAATTGTAATTTAATCACTGTCACAATTCTCCAGGTAATTGTAATTGTAATTAAACTGCTTTCGAAATTTCTGTGTAATTTGTAATGTATTACAATTTCAAAGTAATTGACCCAAGTCTGTACCAAGTCAACGTGAATTAATGTGGAATAATTTTAATTTTGAAAGGCACAGTCTCATCATTCCCCACTTCCAACACCGAATGATAAATTGGACATGGAAAATCGTCTCGGAGATTATTTTGTCTTCCTACGTCGTTTGATCTCACACAGTGCCATGGGAAAATTCCTTTCTAAACCACATTGGATCAAATTGATCCTTTCTTTCCTCTCTGTCAAACCATGCAATGACGTTGAGACATTTTTAAAATTGGATGAAGAAGATGAAACCGTCGTCAAAACTCCATCAGCACAAAATAAAACTGAAAAGGAGTCGTCGTCGTCGACAGAAGTGCCAAGTACGAGTACTAGTACACACACCGCGGGTACCGCGACCGCGAGCACGACTTCTCCATCTCCTTCAACCTCAAAGGAACCGTCAGCGTCCAAACCAAGGAATAATATCCCACGTTTCACAGAGAGTGGACTTCAAATGAGTCGTAATATTTTATTCACTCCTGGTTTGAGACCAAGACTATTGGCAGTTCAACTCTTAGAGTCACTTTTACTCAATATTCCAAAGGATTCGTCAGATTTGAAAGAACAGGTAAAAAATTTATAGTATTGTTTTTTACTCTACAAGTTGGTTCATAACATTTACCATTTTTATCTGTGTTTTTTTGTCACAGGTTGTCAAAGATCTTCTTCAACAACTCAGGTAAGGAATTATGTCCAAAAAATTGATAGCATGTTTATGACGAAACTCTGTATGATTTTTTTTTTATTTTTTTAATAGTGAGTCCATGTGGGCAATCCCTATCTACGAGCGTGCCAAAAGAAATATTTTAAATCGTGAAGAAGTGTGTCGAAATATTTACGGTAAAATATTTTCGATCTCTTTTTTGAATTTTAGAAAAATACTTTTTAAATTTTAATTTGTGCTGTGTACTTTTTTTGATTAGGTGATTTATTGTTCTCTGACAAGTCTGATTGTATCAAAGTTGGTTTTGACTGTGACAAGGGATCATGTTGTTACATTGAAAACAATCAAACTTTAGTTCATGGGAAAGGTGGGCGTGGCTATGGGGTAGCCAATGTTGGTTTCTCATCTGGATGTCATCAATGGAAATTTTTAATTGTCAAAGAGAATCGACAAAATGAAGGGACATGTATTGGAGTTTGTAAGTGGCCGATTCGTGATCAAAGTCATAGAACGACAGAGGATATGTGGTTATACAGAGTAAGCCAAATTTGTCAAATCAAATCAAGTCAAGCTTCTTAATTAATTTATATGGTAATTAATTAATAATTCTTATTTCTTTAAAGGCGTACAGTGGAAATTTATATCACAAGGGTGAATTGATATCATCATTACCAAGTTACACACAAGGAGACTACATCACAGTCGTCCTTGACATTGACAATAAAACATTGAGTTTTGGAAAAAATGGTGATGAACCAGTCCTGGCTTTTCAAGACATTGAAGCGGCTGAAGTTTTTCCTTGTGTTTTATTCTATAGTACTAATCCTGGAGAAAGGGTAATTTTTAGGGCCAAATTTTTTTTAATTAGAATTATTAATTAGAATTGTCAAAATTGTGCCTTATGCTTTGTCTTTTTAGGTAAAAATCACGGACTATGAGCCAAAACGACCTCTGAAGACATTATTCCCTGGTGAGCCTCAATGTGCCCCACTTGCAGCGACTCTGGCTGAATCTCATGTCTCACTCATTCGTTGTCTCCATTCATCATCTGAGACTTGGACTAAAGCTGTGAGCATTTTATTTTTCCTACTTCTAGGGGTACCTCTGTACCTTCTTATAATTAATTTGTATCTATTTATTTAATTTGTAGATCAATGAAAGTTTACTAGAAAGACTTTACAATGGAAAAGAAATTTTGTACGACTCTGGTGGAGATAAAACACCAACCCCAACGTCTGAAGCGAATGGGAATGAAAGTCCGACTGAAAGTGAAGAAAAATCTTCAACAGAAGAAACATTCAAAAAAGTCATACCAAATAGTTATGAAGAAATTGAAAGACTTTGCAAAGAAGTTTGGCCAGTTTTAGCTGTCATTGGTGGGATTGACAGTGGACTTAGGGTTGGAACTAAATGTATTCATAAACCAACTGGGAAAAAAGCAATTATTCTTGGGACGTTGAGACCAGGTTTGACTACAGTCAAAGTTCAATGGGATGATGCTGATTCCAGTGTCAGGTAAATAAAATATTAAAATATGCAGAGAAAATTTTAGTACATAATTTCTAGAAACTAATTAATTTTTTTTTTGAATTTTTAGTGACACGGCCGTTTCAACACTAGAGCCATATGCAACGTCTTCATTTGATGCTGGACGATTCACATGTCTAAATGCAGAGGCTATGAGATTTTTGACAAAATTGAGCGGAGTGACTGATGAGGTGACAAAAATAATAAAAAATTTTGCAATTAAAAACTCCGAATATCCTGTTCAAAATTTCAAAAAAAGTTTTCATTTTTCAGTCAATTTTCATTTTTTTTATTGAAATTTTTGAAAAATTGGAATTTTTTTTTTAGAATTTTGAAAAAGTAATTAATTTAAATTGTAAAATTTTAGCTTGGATTTCCGAATGAAAATGTTGAGAAACCATTTGAACCAAATCCAATTGAATCACCATTAGAACAATTAGCGAGTCAAATAGAACAAATGTCTGAGTTTGAAATTACAACGTCACTCAAGTGCATTCGTGAAGAAGGTTCACAACTCTCACTTTGGGACAGTGGACCTGTGCCCTTAGGCTCGGGATCTAGTTACAGTGTATCACAGAGTATTAGTATTCCAGCAACGAGTTCAAGTTCAACAGCCGTTGAAGCCATTTCATCACAATTAGTCACAAATATCATGCAAGAAGTGACGAGGAAAAATAGTTTGGATTCAAGTCTTGGGAAAGAAAAATTATCATCACCGAGTATTGAGCCTCAACTTGTAAGTACTACGATTTTAGTACTCAATGAAGTCCCGGGTTCATTTCCTACTCGACTCACTTTCAAATTATTCTGCAAAATATGCACTCATTAATTGACATAGCCGAATCAAACATCTTGTGCATTTCGTGTCTTTTTGTGAGTTGCTTCACATTTGGGCCTAGGGATTTATATATCAATTATGTAGTAACCCTAGTAGTAGGAAAAGCCAGTGGAGAAAAACCACTTTAAAGGAACCCGGGGGAGAGCAGTTCCGAGGAATTGAACCCCAGCACAGTGAGAGTGATCGGCCACAGTGTACATATATATTACATTCTTATTCAGTTTCTTCAAAATCTTTTTGTATACTTTTTGTAGTTGAACAAAAAGAAAATGGAATTGGAGTTGGAGAATTCCTTTGTAAAAATGGCATTCATTCAATTCGGTGCTATGAAATCATTGAATGTTATTCTGAGTTGTACACATTTTGCTGAATTGATTCTTGTACCAAAAAGACGGAAACCAGGGATGCGTGTTACATCCACGAATGATTCAAAAGAGAAAGAGGATAATGGTACAACTAAAACTCCATCAAATAATGCTATTTGTCCAAAGTGTGGAAAACAAAGTTTACCGTCAGAGGACGCGGATTGTCCTTATTGTTCGGATAGTACAAATCTTCAAACGGCTCTGGCTGAAGCATTTCGTCATTTGGTTAATGTAAGTCATTATTTCACGAAATAAATGTGTTGAGGATTATTTTTTTAGAAAAATCTGATTATTTTCAATTTTGTATTTTTTTAGATGAGCGTCAAACCATGTAAAATATCCAAATTAGTTCCACTTTCTGAACTCGAGCGCGTTCAAACAATTGTTCATCATTTGCATATCAGGTAGGTAAAATTTTTGAAGCTTTTTTTAAAAAATATTTTGGTACCTACTTTTTGAATAAAATTCATTTTTTTTAATTTTAGATTCTTGGTCGACTCAATCAGTCCACGCTACAGTTCTCATATTCCATTTTTTGAAGACGTTGAAGAGCCTTCAGCCTCAACTTCTCAAGAAGATTCCAATCAACCGTCTACTTCAAGGCGGAAACGCCCACAAGCTTTGGTAAAGATTTTTCATTTTCATTTTCATTTGCATTTGCATTCATGCTTTGTTTTACAATTCAATCGGACACTCCTTTCAATTTATTTTTAGGATTCTTCCGAACGCTCCCAAGCACCACCTTGTACTAGATACGGAAGAAATTCCTTACCACTCACATTGGCTAATTTGGCTGGAAGAGTTTATCCTTCGGCAAGATTGACTGGTATGATATCAATAGGGTGACACTTCTCTGGAGAATTTGCAATAGATGGCGCCATTAACATTTTTTTTTCTTTTTACAGGGAATACCCCAGTGGATGAACACCCAATCACTTTACCAGGAAGATCCACTCGACTCAATCCACCAGAATCACGTGGTAGACAATTAACAATTGAGAATGAAAGATCAAGAGCACACGAATTTGGTTGGGCAGAAGAACTCTCTGGTGGTGGGTCTGGACATCAAACACCGTCTGGACCAACATCCCATGTTATCCCATCAGGTTCTTCACATCTTTCACCTTATTTTGGTGCTATCGGGCGTGGACGACAACCTACGACTGGACTTAGAAGAAGGGTACGAAGATCACCCTCTCCACCGTCCACACCACCTGTCTCAGAGATCCGTTCTGGAGCTGCCGCTGCTTATCCTAATTCAAGACTTCCTTCACCATTACTTGAAATGGGATTCACTCCAAGACATATTCGGAGTGGAATGCAAGCTTTGGGTACGTAAAAAAAAATTATGTCAAAAATCACTGATCAATTGACATAGCCTGAATCAAACATGTGCATGTGCATTTCGTGTGTCTTTTTGTGAGTTGCTTCTCATTTGGCCTAAAGATTTCCATATTAATTATGCAGTTACTCTAGTAGTAGGAAAAACCAGTGGAGAAAAACCTCTTTAAAGCAACCCTGGGGAGAGTAGGTCCGAGGAATTGAACCCCAGCACAGTGAGAGCGATCTCTACACCTATACCACTAAGCCATATGATAGACCTGTATTTTTATATATTTGTTTTAAAAATTGTAGCACTCCGTGGTGAACTGTCTGTGGCGGCTGTGAGTCAATTAGCCAGTTGGATGCTTGAACATCCAAGTATTGAACCAGAAGAAAATGAAACACCACCACCCAGAAGTGGACAAGAACCAGTTGGTTTCCCTCGTCCTTGGTCAATGGGTGGAGCTTTACTCAATCGAGTGGCTCCTGAAGCAGAAGATTGGACTGCTGAGGTAAATTATTAAATTACATTGCACAAAATTGATAAGGTCATTTTTCAATTGATTTCTATTTTCTGTACTGAACAGATGAACACAGAGCTTCAACGTAGAGCACGACTTGAAGCTGCAAATGCTGCTGTTGCGTCAAGAAATCAAACGTCGACTTCTGACACGACTTTACCTCCTATTCCATCACGTATGCATTTTTTTTAGAATAATTTTGAATTTAATTTTTTTAAATTTTCTGAAAAAACTAATTAATTTTTTATTTATTTTGTTGTAAAGAAATGAGTGTGGCCGGAGTAGCAGAACGATTGGCTTTTGATGATGTTTTGAATCATTACCCACAAAGGAATATTCCTTACTCAGCCGGAACAGATGACGACCCAAGGGTCATGTCACGTCAAACTCAAATGTTAAGGTCACACGCTCTCATGAGAATTGTACGAAGTTCTGTACGCGATGGAAATGTGTCTATCTTTCGTGTAAGTTTAGCATTTTTTCTAGGCTTTGCTTCATAAATTGAGATATACATCTTCTATTGCAGATTCCAATCGTTAACATTGCGACTCAATTAGGGGAAAGAGGTCCTTGTTGTTTTTGTGCCAATATGGAACGTGATATCATTCACCATTTTTTGAGTCAACATCAGGTAATTTTTTTAAAAAAAAAGCTACGATATTTTTTTGAAAACTAAAATTGACTAATTTAAATTTCCCTTGAATTACAGGGTTGTGGAAATCCGCTCGGAACTGATGGATATTGTGGAGAAGTCAGAGGTAGGGTTCGGTATAAAATTACCATATTTTTTTGAATTGTTCGGAAAATATTAATGATAAAAAAATGTCCAGTTGCATCCTATTGGCTCTGTGACCGTTGTTTTGAAAGACACGGTCATTATTCACATCGACTTCACCCAACAAGGGAATCAACCTCATTGTCAAATGATACGTCTCTGGCCTTACCTCCTTTGACCATGACTGCGAATAGTGAGACTGAAGGTCAACTCAGGGATGAACCTGAAGACTTTACAGCAGAGAGTCTTTACAGAGCCACTTCATTGGCGTCCACTTCAAGCCAAGAAGGTAAATAATGCAAATGCATTTGAAAGTACAGGACAAGGTGTCCCAGAAAAATTTATTGTCTATTAATTTTGTCTGCTGTCTAGATATCACTGATACGACAGACACTTTCCGAGTGATGCTACCATATTTAGGACTCAAGGAAAGAAAACCTTATCCGAATCATGTTCTTTTGGATGATTTTGATCCACTGGGTGCTAAAATCGTGGACAAGGTCACTGGTCTTAAAACTGGAAGTAAGTTGAACTAGTGGTACCTTCCCTAGGCCAAATTATAAATATTTTTATTCGAATTTGAATTTGAATTTATAGCCTCAGGCGGTGGACCCTTTGGACAAAATAGCCGAGTCCTTGGTGAACAATCAATGAATATTGATTCATCACGACATAGAATTCAAGCATTAAGAAATTCAACTGAAGCTGCACAAGTTATGATTGCAAGATCAGTTGTAATGCAAGCCCTTACACTCCTAAGCATTAGTGAATGGTCTTGTGATTTATCAGCTGCATTGGAAAAAATTGGACTCTCAGATGTTCATAAATTGATTAAATTGATGTGTTTGACAGCAGCAGGGCGGATTCATGCTCCTGCAGAGGCAAATGATGATGAGAATCGTTTTTATCATTTTGGACGATTTAGTCCATGTAGATTTTTAAATATGCCTTATGATATTCGGACTTGTACAAAACTTCAACACATTGGACGGGCAGTTGAGGCTCTCACGGCTTCTGATACTTCAGCTGCTAAATTAGTACTTGAATTATGTACAAGGGTAAGTACGAAATCATTTTTTCTTGAAATTTCTTGAATATTTTGAATTTTTTTTTTGAAATTTTTGATTTTTTTTTTAAATTTTCCGAAATTTTCCGAAATTTTTTGATTTCTTTTGAAATTTTCTGACATTTTTTGGCAATTTTTTGAAATAAATTATGATTTTGATTTAGGAACTATTGAGCGCCTCTGTGGGTTTTCTAAAAGTGAATTCTTCTTTTGATGGAAGTCAACAACCAAATTTTGTTGTGACCATGTCACTCGTCAATCTCCTTTGTTCACATCCGTCAATTGCACTTTATGATAAAGGTAAATGTCAAAGGTCAAATTGGTTTCATATCATTCATGAGTGTACAAAATATTTTTTGTTATAGATCCAACAGGGTCACCTTCCAGCCCGACCGGCCCACAACAAGACCCATCTCTTTATTTGATTGATGCCTTATCCTCATGTGTCATGTCAGCTCGTTTGACCGGAAGTCATCGTCAATGGGCCATTGAACAACTCGTCAAATGTCTCTCGAGTCGTGCTCAATTAATGCGAGTCCCTAGTTCAGAATACATAAACTATGCAGATGTCACTTCTGTCCTCCCTCGTCAATCTATCACAGAGGCAAGAGGTCATGAAAGACTCGTTGATTGTATTCAATGGTCAGAAAAGAGATCTCAATTTGCATCTTGGTAAGTGTCGAGTGCAGACTTGGGTCAATTCCTTTTGAAAATTATTTAAGTACAAGTAGAAATACAGCTGGAAAATCGCAAAAGTACTTAAGGACAAATTACTTCTTCAAAATTTGAAAAGTACTTAAGTACAAGTACAATTCATTCGACAAAATTCGAAAAGTATTTAAGTACAAGTGCAATTCCTTATTTGTACTTGGTATTTGGTACTTAAGTACATTGTCGAAAGGAATTGGCCCAAATCTGCTCGAGTATCTCTTTGAAAAGTAAGACAAAATTATTTTAAGTACAAAATTAACGTTAATTATTTTTGTATTAATTTTTTTAGTGGATCCGATGGTACCCTGAGAACGTGGTCCCTCCAAAATAAACTCCCAGTCTTAGAACACCTTCTAATGTTTCAAAAATCATCTAATATGTTTGGAAATGAATTGATTGGTGAATTAATTACAAATCTATGTTGGTCACCGAATGGAGAATACTTGGCAGCCACTATGAATTATTGTTTAAATATTTGGACCATGGAAACATCTGAGTGTCACATTGAAGATCATACTGCTATGATTACAGCATTAGCTTGGCCTAAAATTGGACCTATTAGAGCCATTGGTGAAGAGACAGAAGATTATTTACTCGTTGGACGTGTAGATGGGTCTGTGTCTCTCATTACGATTCAGAGCAGTGCTGTTTTTTTGACGGATGAACTCATTCCTCCACATCCGCAAGAACGTCCGAGTGAGAAAAATAAAATTTTATATTTTTAATGAAGGGTATCTCACAAGGGATAGTCATGTGGTGTCTACCAGCACCCAGTACCGACATAATTTTTTTCTAGTCCCCGGGCATGCTCTGACCATGAATCAATCGAATTTCGTCTGTTGAAATCGTAATTGCGCCTCCCAGAGGTCACGAAAGGTCATTTTCCATGCCATCTAATGTATTGTGAGAAATAGCCACCACATCCGGGGAGTGAGCCAGATCCATTTTAACATTACGTTACGTAGCATGGGAAATTACCTTTCCTGACCTCTGGGAGGCCCAATTATAATTTCAACAGACGAAATTCAGTTGATTCATGGTCTGGGCATACCCGCGGACTAGAAAAAAAAAGAGTCGGTTCTGGGTGCTGGTAGACAGGTAATGACTATCACTTGTAAGACACCAATATATATTGAATTCAATATATTAGGGTTCAACCTATCTTGCTCGGACATTGCATTGACCAGAAAGACCTGCATTTTTGAACAATACAGTTTTGAAATCAACATAAATAGTAGAATCGCGTAATAGAAAGCGTGGTTTAATTTTTGAAAATAAATATTTCAGGCCAAGAATCTTCATATATATCTGGTAGAATTTGTAGGTTTAAGGGGACA
>JAQGCB010000201.1:0-27926 GCA_034698835.1 Protaphorura tricampata
TAGATTTTTCTGATGCAAAACGCGCGAACTGGGGTAGGAAATAGAGTGTCCGGAATATCCTTGAGGACCCTCTGTATAACATCTCTTACGCACTGATACCAGCTTTTCTAAGTATACGAACGGGTATACCCAAATAAAAAGACAGCACTCTATAATAATACGATTACAGCAAACATTTCTAAGGATTGTTTTATTGCAAAACTGTTTGGAGGATTTTGCAAAAAAAACGTTCCAAGTGCCCAAAAATGCATGAAATCGTAACAATTACTTCAAACGTTTGACAAGCTCAATTGAATTGAAATTTTTACTCGTTTTATTTTGCGGTAATCCATCCTTAGGACGGATTTTCCATTTAATACAACAGATTACAGATATTTATCTCATTTAACTGACATATTATTCCAACAAAAGGATGTGCATGACCTGTAGCAATGTTGTTCATTAAAAACTTTTGTACACCTGTTGGTGCGAAAAACTTGGTGAACAGGTGAACTTTTGTGCAGAATGCAATTGTTGTGATAATATTTTGCGCACTGACCGGCCGACGGTCAGTCAAGCCATGTATAAAAAAATAACAAGAGGTACTCCGTCCGTCCGAGAAGTTGATGAAATGAAATGAAGAAGAGCAAGTGAGCAAGTTTAATTTTTTTTTTCTTGTTCGGATAGATTTTTTTTATCTCTTTGGATTTGTGTCGGACTTGAGTGATGGGCTGAGGTTTGGTTGAGAAGAACGGGTGCAGTGAGATGAAAGTTACATAGTAGTAAGTAGAAAAATGCACACAAGCCCTACCAGTCCGTCCGCATCCCAGACGAGCGGCGGCGGTCGAACCAGAATTACACTTTTCTTCGGGATTTTTTTTATTGTATAACCGATGAAAACCCAAAGACTGGATACATACGATATGAAATGAACCAGGTAAACCAGAATTTCAACTTCTTTTCGGGATTCCTGTGTATTTTCTTTGCATGTTACGTACGTACGTACGTGGCCGTGGCCCGGCCGGCCCGGTCCGGCCGGCCATACGCATACCACGCCAGACTCGTTCTTCTTGTATCGTCAGTCGTCAAGAAAAAAAAATCAAAGTGGCACCTCTTCGTACGTGCCATTATGTGTATCAAATGTGCTCTGGCTAATGCTATGCAATCCAACAAGACTTACTATTATTATAATGAGATTTCATTTCTTCATCACGCGCTTCGTTGGTCTTTGCTGCTTTGCTAAAGAAAACAACTATAAATTAGAGTCCCAAGATTTTTATTGCTGGGGAATTTTAAATGTATGTATGTGTAGTTGCATTCAGATGCACCACACGCTTAAGTGCTACTGATTAGGAAGTTAAATATACGAGGACAATTAGTACCAGGATGTTCTGGACTGCCTGTCATTAGAATTTTAAACATGTGTAGTCCAGTCCAGAATTCTAAGTTAAGACGCAACACTATATGCAACTTTGTACAAATGATTTTTACAGAGAAAAATGGTTCGTTTCCGGAATATCTGGAATCCGGATATGTTCATAAAATCAATTAGACATTGTCTGATTCAAGCTTTTGCATATTAATAAGTTGATTGTGCTGGGTCATGATAGTAAATCACTTCCCATTCACTAATCACAACTATGTACATGAATCAGACCCGCCTCCCTGTTAATTTAATAATATGAAACATCTTAATCCGGAAACCACACGAACCTATTAGAATAAAAAATTCTAGTACATACATATAAAGCAAAGCTAGATTCTCGCCCACTCGGAGTGAAATATGATAAAGAGATGTAAATTATTTCTTCCGCCAAGCCCACGCACGAACCCCAAGTGGTACTTACATATTACTGCCTGGATATCTCTAATGCAATAACAATACAAAATGATGGAATACCACCCGAAAAAAATACCACACCGCCTTCCCTGACCTATCTAACTTCCGTCTGACTCCCAAAACATTAATATTGACTTATGAACACATGAAACAGTTTTTATATGTATTTTTGACTATTATGTTACGTTTATGTCTCAGTCCTTATGCCCTGTGCCCACTGCCCGTGTTTTCCACAGGGAGTCAATAAAAAAACTGGAACCAGGAAAACACTTTCGACATCTTTCTTATGGATTTTCCTTTTTTCATTTTTAAAAAGTAAATGTTTGCCTCAGAGAGTCGTCAGTGTAAAATTTATGACTCGAGAGTGACCCGCCTTTATGAATGCAAGATTAAAACTCAATTTAGAACTCATCCATTCTTAACAAAGAAAGGGTTAACGTTTGAATATGCACTCAAACTGCCACCGAAGTGTAAATTGGTTGGTAATTCACATAAAGTAATGAAGTTGATGGGCGGAGACCTGTAGGACTCATGGTATGGCCAGGGTGATTCTCATTATTCGTCCATCCGAAAAAAAATACAAGTCAAGACAATACACATCACATTAAATGAGGTTCTCTCTTCTCTTCAATAATTGCGCGAACGAACCAAAACTTGTTCTCTATATTTTTTTTTGTCTTGAAACAATTCAAAAAGTTAGTAAAAGTGAATTGATGCCATGCTCTGATGCTCAAGACCAACCTCTTTTCAAACATCAACCTATCGTTCAACTCATCTTCGAAATTTTTTTAGAATTGTTTGAAACCATTTTAACGGGTGCATGCATGTACTGGCCCTGGCCAAACTTGACCCTTAAGATAGTTTAACTCATAACTTTAATTACTTTTTTGTTTGAACCCAAACTCATAATAATTAAATCCGTCAAGCTCTACAAGAAACTGTAGCTGAGTCTGCTGTGTAGAAGAGAGGATCGGCCCATTTTCTTCAGATGTAATTTGTTTCGACAGTTGAGTGACAAAACGTGAGAGATACCCACTGAGAGACTAATTCTTAATGTTAACCTTAAATATTTTCTTTTCAGGGGAGCCTGGAGATCAACTCTGAAACAAAACAATTGTACGGATGTAGTCAATTGAGTGATTCGCAGAATTAATTACATGAGCTAATCAATTGTATAACTCGTTAATTAACCTTGTAAACATGATCTCTACACAATGTACGGTAGGAACTCAATCCAATGAATTTGTAGTATAGAAGGTTGAACTGTCTTCAAGTCTATGAAGTTCAAATCAAATGATACACGGTGCACTTGCTGCATCGCTCTTGGGGTTCGTCCTCTCCGACAGACATGTCTGGATTATTTACCCTACTGCGAATAGTAATTTGTGTAAGTACAATATTGTGATAAAAAAGTTTACAGTCTCGTGTTCTTTGTGCAATGTTTGCTTTTAGTAAACTATTTATAGAAAGCTTATAACAATACTTTCTTCAACCGGTTAAGGACTACATTCTTTGCTCCAACTTCTTAAAACTTGATAAAATAATTTGTCCACACATAAAAGCCTATCGGTAACGATGGACGGAATCTGTAGATCGTGAATTGATTACATTTATTTAATAGGAGTGTTTTGCTAGGATCCTGTTTCTAGTTATTTAGTTTGTTGGAGTAGAAGTGGTAGTAGTAGCCGCGAAGACAATCCTCTAACAACGCCCTAAACACAACATGATGATTAGCACATGAATATATTAACTTTTTTAAAATGAAGTTCAAGAGAGCTGATTTGCAACATTGTGTTCTTTCTTATTAGTCTAGACCGGTCGTAATCCAGAGAGAAAATAATATATAACATGTTCTAGCACGCTACAAGATTTTTAGCGTCACTCCTGTCACTCAAACATTGTTGGATGAAAGAAATTCTCTCAAAAACTTGTTTTCTCCTTTCAATCTGAAACAAGTGGCGTAAAAATTCAATTTCAGGGAGTGCAAATTAAAGGAAAAAGTCTCCAGCTTCTGTTCATGTCTTCCAGCAAGGAGCATCAGGAGCTTGAATAATAAAAAAAAATTATCTTCACATCTTTTTATTTTATTCACAATTGTACAAGGGAGTAGTAGCCACAATTTTAATTGGTCCAAGAACTTGAGTACAAGTAACAACAAGTTACGTATGTATAATTTTCAGCCACTCTGCTCTGCTCTGGCTCTGATTACTACTCTGTTGTTGAGAGCAACATTCATAAATTTTATACAGGAACATGTCCGACATAAAATTTTAGAAGAAGAAAAAAAGGAGCAGGAAAGTGATCTATTCTTATTTTCATAAGAGTAACTGCAATGTAGTGTAATAAATATTTCTACTAAGAGTAATTAATTTGATTTGCTGAGTCTAGTGTAGTAAACCTTTCCGCACCTTCATAGTATGAACTTGTATGTGTACGTTCAATATGAATTAGTGTTATGTCTTTATTTCAAAACCCCATCGCTCTTTGTACTTGAATAACAATCACCTATTTAAAAAGAACAGAAACTGATTCAAGATCTAGATAATTAATTAGACAGTGACTTAATTCACTTGGGTCTAAGAAAAGTTTTATGGCTATATTCCATACATAGTACCTGAGTAGTATGTCGCGGGTAAGATGTCACCTGTTTTTGAGCAAATAGACATTGCTAATTGGTGAGCATTTAGGATAAGTTGAGCATTCAAGTGTGGATTACAAATATGCCATGTAAATCCAAAATTATTTCGGCCCGAAATAATGAAATCGTCGATGGTTGACCAGAGAAATATTGAAAATCTTATGATATCCAAGTACCCCTCGACATATGAATAAAATTTAATTGCTTAAAATGACCAATGACCATTAGGCACGAGTTGTCGGTAAATATATCAATTTATCTTTTTATTTAACAGTTTCATGAGCCTTTGAATGAGAATGGTTTCATTAGTAGAGCAGTTATTATTCATTTCTCAATGTCTTCTTTTATAACACACAGCACAGTAACAGCAATACATAGCTTAATAGGTACAACTTTCAAAAGGTAATATTTATTAACAATCGGCAGTGGTAGTCCTCACATATACCGATAGTTTATTTGTATTCATAAATCGGGTAGTTTTTTTTCAGATAAAACTTATGGCTTAACTCATAAGTAATCTGTTTCATTTAATTTGAATTAAGTTAAGACGGCAATCCCATTCTAAATCATATTAATGGGTTCTCGTAAATATCACAGGCTTCAATAGTAATAGTAGCTTGAAGACAGGTTTTTCTCGCAAGAGGGGATTTACTATAGAATATGGCAGAAGTGTTCAAGAATTTTAAATAAATACAGACAAAACGATTCAAGAAGACTAAAAGTTAAGTATTGGAATTTTTTATAACAATGACAGATGGTAGTCGTCTCCTGGTGAAACTAGAATATTCTAGAAAATTATAGTAGAAGGCAAACTGAAGAGAAAACGTCTATCTCAGAATTCTCAGGTGTAAGACCGGAAAGGATGGTCAAGCTTAATTAGCCCCTGGAAGTATGGCAGCTTAAAAATCTCATCTGGCACATTTGAGTGAACACAATCTATTGCGCTCAACTTTTATTTTTCTTCACTTACGTACGTACTATAAATCTGTATCTGTACTACTGGTAAAAATACAATAATTTTAATAGTATAATTTATATTATTGTATTACATTGCATTATGCATGCAATCATTCACACCTCTGGCACCAAATGAAAGTCAAGTTTTGTTAAAAGATCCCACACTCACTCCACGTCAAAAAAAAAACAACGCGATCCGCGTGTCTCTCTTGGACAAATTTTTTCCTTTTTTTCTTTGAGCAAAGTCTCAGCATGGGGCACTTCTCGATATCATCATTGTTACCCGAGGTTATAATTACATTATTCCTTAATCATGATACAACTCCTTACTCCTGCTCCTGCTCCTACATACAACTCTCTCTGCTCGGAAGTGGTTTTACGACTTTTCTTTCATCCATTCCTAAAATTAACATGTCTATATACAACTAAACCAATTAAATTAACAAGCGTCATAAATGTGTACTTCAGGAATCACTTTTTACTTATACATATTATAATGGCCCTCCAGTCCCATCCAACTCACCGAACATCGGCTAATGGCAAAAACTAACAATCAACTTAATAAAATTGGCGAACAAGAGTACTTACTACAAACTGTACATAATAATTTTGCAATTGTCTACAATGGTATGGTATGGTACGGCATGGTTTGGTTTCCTGGAAACACAACAGGTCAATTGGTTCCAAGTTCTAGGTCACTGCATAAGGTCATACAAGGCTGTGATGTAGGATTGTGCCATTTGAAGTGTCTCATATTTTGAAAGCTGTCGATCAGCACCGATTGATGGTAAAACCGTTCGTAGTTTGTCAAAGGCCGTGTTTAAACTTTGCATTCGTCGACGCTCTCGTGCATTCGCTGCCAAACGTCGTTTCTGTCGAACAACTGGTGCAACCTGAAAATGTTAATAATATTTTATTTTTAAAGACAGTTCAGTTGAATTGAAAAGACGCGACTCTGATTTGTTTACGGTGAAATATTGTACAGAACCGGAATATAATAGGTGTTGAAGTGTTCTAAAAGTCGATGAACAAAGTTTGGAGTTCCAAAGGTTGGCAGTTGTGATGAGATTCTCAATATTACTTTCTACAAGAAAGCACTTCGTTTACCCTAGACTTCATTAATTCCCTTCCTATTTATACCCAAAGTTAATTTTTCTGACCTTTTCAAACTTTCTTCCTCTGGTCAAATGTATGTACGGACACGGAACTTTTGTTCAAATCGTCAAAATTGTTAGACATTCTGTTTTATCACTTAGCTGACCGCGCGGAATGGTGAAAGTATAGAATAGAGAAGTTTTAGAAGCAAGAAGCAAGATAGTAGCTATAAATAAATCTCTTTGAAATTACTCATTAAGAATATTACGAATTTGAAAGAAAGCATCGGAACGACAATCAAAAAGTAAAAAAAGCAAGACAACATTAAAGGCTGAAAAAAGTTCCCTGGACAAGTCTCATACTCATGTATGAGATTTAAGCTACACGTTCAACATCCAGTAGCATGACTTTTATCTGATGTAATTAATCATTCTAATTACTTTTAGTTCTGGTTTTACGTAATTGTAATTAATTTTGTTCGCCTCATAGGCTGACTTGCCAAAACCTGAGATTTGTACAGCTACATAGGTTTATGAACAACGACAACTAATTAGCGACTAGGTGTAATACAGTACAAAACTTGTTTTAATCCCGTGGGGAAATTCTCATAACGATTAGATAGTCTTTGTATCAAATTATGGACAGTGCATTGCAATACAACGACTATACAATCCGCTGTTTGTATTATAAGTGGTGCAGATAACTTTATATGCTTCGCTATACAGTTCAATCCATCACGAAGACGTTCCTACTACTAGGGGTACCTACGTCGTCCCAATTGCAGACTCGTACTCTAGACAAATAATATTAAAAGCGCCTTACCTGTTTGAAATTTCGTTTCTTTTCTCCTTTGCTGCCCTTCTTTTTCTTCTGTCGAGTAATTGGTCCAATACCAACAGTCTCCTCTGGTATATTTTGAAATTGACAAGAGTCACAGTCAATTTCAGAATCAGTTCGAGGATTGGACGAATGAGAGAAAGAGTCAGTATTGTGCACTTCAATACGTGGAGAAAGTTGGTGTTGAGATTGCATCAAGTGTAAACTTTCACCACAACATTCTTCTGAAGGAGAGTCAGTTTTAATATTCAAAACAGAATTGACGAGTCGAATTGTTTTGGCACAATCAGAATCATCCACCGTTGGAGTTGTTGATACACATGACATAGGACTTGACATTGGACTTGGTGTAAGGAATCCATCCGATGAAGATCTTCCATCCGGTGGACGATAATTCAAATTAGAACAGTATAATTTCTCAAACTGTGACTTCTCCACATGATGAAGATATTCAGACTCATCTTTTAACTCTTCTTTTATGTTGTAGATTTTTAAAAGTGTGGTTCTAGTCGTTCCACCGGGGGAAGGTGAGAGCATTGCTAACAAAGTTGACATTTTTCTCAGTCAGTCAGTTTTGCTTAAAATCGAAGTAATGGCACTTAATCTGCAGAGTCCATCATTTTATTTTATAGCAGTCTCATTTAGTAGTAGAAGTAGTACTTGCTGTCTTGCAAATTTCGAGTTGCTCCAATGATACCATTAATTACATAATAAAAATATTATAGTATCGCGTGACTGTATGACTGATATCCGTCAGATTCTATCCAGTAACTGAAGTGGGGCTCGTTATTCCCTTTGAGTTTTCTTTTTACTCCGGGTGGGGAGTTTTGTGAACTGGAGTGAAGACTCAAGACGTTGAGTTAGTGGGGAGTGGTGGCCCGAAGGGGCTCATTGTTTCGTGTGGAAGGAAGGCAAGGGTAGAAAAGAAAAAGAAAAGAAATCATAAAAAAATAACATCGAATTGACTGACTGACTGCATTGCCCATGTCTTTGGTCCGGCCGGCCCTTCTTGCAGAATCATTATCGGGAGGTAATAAGGGAAAGGTTTGGATAGATAGTGATAGAAGGATCATTTGGGACAGGTTGTTCGGTAACAATTATATGAAGTGGTTGTGTATAGACAGGAGTTGATATAAGATGATAGCAAGTAATGTGTTAACATTTGGTCAAAATGTACAAAAAAATGTCTACAATTGCAATGTATAATTTCCAACATTTGTAATGTGCTCTCTTAGTACTACTTGCTCTCATTATAGCGCTCTATCTAATCCGATTCGGGTTTATGACAATATGGAGCAATAATTGCAATTGTAGTGATCAAGAACCACTGAAAATTTAGCGATAATGTGGTACGAGTAGTACGAGCATTGTTAAATTGGAAGAAGCTGCATGTCTAGTGGTACAAATCGAATAAACGACTGTGGTTGGGATATGGTGTCTGGCATAGTGTCAACTAAATTGCGTGAACGAAAATGCTTGCACCTTTCAGTACATAATTGTGTTCCAAATTAAGAGTAATTGAAATTAGGAGACTCGAAAATAGCTTTGCAAGGTTCAGCTTTTTTGAAATAGAATCATGATATTTCCTGATGAATTCTTCTATTCTTATGTTCGGAAATACCTTTCTCGGATAAATAGGCGAACGTACGTACGGTAGAATAAAAGTGGCTGAAAAAGATAATGATGAGTCAAGTATGGCACCTCACGCAAGGACGTGCGCACAAGTTTGCGTGCATGCTGGGCAGTCCTAATTGTGAATGATTGGTGCAAGTAGCCACAATAGAAGATCAATATCGGAACCTCTTTGTTCAATTTCTCCCTCATAACCCCTGATTTGTTCCAAAATGTTACTCTGCTTTGTCTGTATTCTGCGTTATTAAATTATATTGCGTTCTATTGTACTCTAGAATCTGAGAGTCAGAAATACTAGTTATTCTGTTCCGTCCAGTCTCCCAGGTGGTCTCCACGCTCCTTATTCAGAAGATGAACCATCAAGCTTCCGTTTCTTCATCTTAATGTCTCAAAAAAAATTAGGAGATGCGTAGTATGGAGTTAGTTGATTCACGGCTCACACAAACGCTGATTCAATTACAACCGAATCCAAAAAATCCCGTTTTGTTACTTTTTACTCTTCCTCCAAGAACAAATGTCCAGTCAATGATTAATGAGTGTGATACGGAATAGTAGGGTGGAAATGGAAATGTTATATAAAAAGTCAGGTCAGTTCTTGAGACATGCCACATTGTTTCATTCGAAATACGACAGTTGAATTACGGTTTTGAAACCGTTACAAAATAATTATTAAGAGGAGAGTCAACATTTCTGGCCGGTACAACGAATCACATCACCCTCATTGGAAGTTACGTTTGGAATGAAATTTTTTGACTCGCCACAGAATTTAAAATGAAAACTTTAAAATTATTTTTATAAGCGCTTTCCAAAAATTAACATAGAGTGGAAATTGAGTCTGCCTTTAATTACATTTTTACACAAACTGGTGAGAATTTCTGAGGAGAATGATTGGTAAAATACTTGATATTTTTGCACAATCTATTATGATTGAAATTGGAATCCGTACGTGTCATCGTGCATTACGCGTACTTGAAATGACGGATTCAATAGGAAATGAGTTGAAGCCGTAAATAAATGCTGAGAAAAACTGACAATTTCATTGTAAAGGAAATGAGAGCGTGGTTTAATTTCGCTAGAATGAAAGAATGCCACTCCCATAGGGCAAGGAAGAATGACACTAATCAATTTAGTAAGCGGTCATGCCTTCAATGCCCGTGACTGGACGTTAATACTGGTATCATCTTTATTTTTTCCATGACACTTTCCCAGGTGACGTCACATCCTTTTTCCGCTCTTCCAAAAAGGATCTGCCCAAAAAGCCTGGGAACAAAACAAAGAAGAAGAGAAACTTGAAGGGGTTACTCTTGAAAAGGCAACAAGCAGCCTTCAAGCATCTTAACTCTTTTTCCTTTAGACCCTTCAGGTCATCCCAGTCCAGTACATCTTCCTGGCTTGCCTTTTTTCCACTTCGTCGAGCATTACGCACGAGTACAAGGTGGTGCAAGGTTAGAGGTTTCCAGAAAAATTAATAGTGCTGAAAATGATTATGAATCACCCTGAATACTGAAGCTCTAATTTTTTATATTTTAGTAAACGCTGTATAAAAAAAAGTTCGGAAATCCGCAATGTTTTATTACAATTTTTTATTTGGCCAGGCCTTATTGCGCCGCCAGAGGTCAACAAACACAATTTTTACGTTTGTCTGAAGTTGCGTGCGTAGATGAAGGTATCCGCGGAAGTTAACATTGCGTGTTTATAAAAAATAACCTGGCCCTAGTTTTTCATTCAGACACAGGATGCACTTTCTTTGAGGGATAATTAGAATACAAGTACCTTCAACCTGAGAATGCACTTACAATTTACAAACAGAAGGTCCAGTCCAAAGCCAAGTCCATCGTCCAGGGCAGCTAAGGGTTAGTCAAGAGCAATTTATTTTATTCAGAGGGGAAGCACTTGGACAAGTACAAAGAAGCTTGACCGGAAATTTGTTTTTGTTTGAACAAAAAAAAATGTAGATATAATGATAAAATTGAAACTGAAAATAAATTGAATCGGACAGGTCTTAGAAAAATTTAAGCCCAAAAATATCACTGAATTTTTCTAAAAGTAAGTATCTTTGGGTTATGGGATGGTATGGAGTCTACAAATTGCAAATAAAAACTAGATGAAATTATTTCAAAATCTCTAAGATGCTCAAGCAATTTTATCCAAGCTGGACGATAACTCGGACACCACCGTTACTTTCCGCACGCACATAGTGGTTAATTATTTTTGTTGTTAATTGTAGTATTTGAGACGATGGGCTCATATTTCTATTGTTGACCACAACTGAGAAAAGTGGATGAGTAGGTTCCTATTTTTTTAATAGTAAAAACTGTACTGACTTGGTTACTGGACCGTATTAGCTTTCCCAGCCAAGATTAAATCAAGAAAAACTGGAGTGAGCTTGACCAAGCTTATCTACGCATGAGAATAAAGCGTATTAATCGAAAACTAGGTCATTCATCAGACCCTGAAACTGGCTCATACTCCGTAAGTATGTATATTGTATGTGTTCGAATTTTTTTATGAAAAAAAACACTTCTAACTTTCAATGCATACATAATAGGCCATGAGAGTTCATCAATGTCAGAAACTATTTTAGATCTCAGGTGAGTACCAGAACTGGCGTAAGCGTAACTTGGTATGGCGCTCCGTATCTTTGTAGTTGTTCACTGGACTGTGGATCATGAGGATTGGTTTTCACGTGTATCTGAGCTTCTTGAGCTGACAATCTTAAGTCATTCTGGTTTTCTTTCTTTCTTTTTACTCCTTACGATTCAAATCAATTTCAATACAATAATGAGAAGAACCTCTGACATCTTAGCTAATAAATCCCAGTCAAGTTTAACTTTTACATACGTACATACATATAGAGAAAAAGTAAGAGTAAAAGACTAATGCTTTTGCTCCTCCTCTCTCATCATTATTATTCCGCAAAGAGATCTTCAAACATTACACTCATCTATTTTACTTTCCATGGATTCTGGTGTTTGTTCTTTTACTATAAAAAAAACGAGTTAACAAGGACACTCAAGTCAGTCTGGTCAACATATTGCTATACGAGTCCTTTTGTTAATGCTATTGATTTTTGTCTGATTATCACTGTGTAGTTTGTCCAACAGATAATACCGGTTCAATTTCCATTTCAGCCTGATACTTTAGTTTAGATTTTCTCTTGATTTCAAATTCCCAACTTTCAATTTTTTTAATTCGGAGAATGTATTAAATTGTGTTTCTCTCCAGTAGATCGGTTTCGCATCTCATACGATTATAATTAGAATCATGTCGCCACAAAAGCGTCTAGCCTCTCTGTCCGGGAACAATTAGTAATCAAGGATGAGCTTATTTGTCAAAAGTCTCTCCTTCTAATTTTCCACCCGAAGGAAGGTGTCATTAGACTTTTAGACTTGGGTTCAGAACCCTCCAATTTATTCAACACACCTTATTATGTGTGTTTATGTAATCTGTGAACCCCTTTTGCCTTCCTTGTTTGTTTTGATTTCCCTGAGTGTAGTACTGAAGTACATGAGTAAACAAACCTTGGGCTTTGTAATTTTGAAAACTAAGAATTCATTCTCCCAAATAATCGGATGCAGTGCAGTGAAAGACCTTATACCAAAACTATAATTTATTTGGATGTAGCACGATCCAAACAGGGCAGGAACATTGTTATCACTTTATCTCAAATGATCTCAACAATAAAATCTTCCCTCGTGTGCATGTGTTTGACGTAATGAATGCATCTCGCTCCTGGAAATGTGCATGGGGGATCAGATTATTTTCTACGGAAGACGATATTAAAACATATTTTAAGATATTCCATTCCTTATTATTGAGAGCCGGAGGATGTACAACTTTTCACTCTCATTTTTATAACCTCGTTCTTCATTCACATTAAAAATCAAGATCATTCATCTGGAATCACTACCCGGATTAAAAAAAGACTCTATATACCGCTATATGAATTTAAAATCTGCTTAGATGGTTTAAACTTCAGATTTTGATATTACGAGTCTCCTTGATTTTTACAGTGCAGTTAGTTTAAAGACTGCATTTCATTTTAACCAGTCTGAATAAAGCCCATGATTATAAAAACGATTTTAAAAGTACGTCAAAGGAAAATCGTGTGGAATAGGTGGACTTAATTTCATGTTTAATTCGCAATAACAATAAATTCTGGAAAGGGCTTATTAAATGTACGTACACTACTCCTAGTGCCATTCAATCTGCTGGGTTTGGGTAACAATCCACTTCATTTTCTCCCAAGAAGAATTATGTAAGAACATAAACACTCATTAAGTTTAATTATATGAAATTGCTAATAATTATCTATGAAACTTTGGATTCCTTAGGAATTTTACTTTTTGAATCTAGTGTAGTTTTCGACAGTAGTAATTTGGCTCACGTACTCATATCGAAAGATTGTGGGTTTGTCTTTTGAAATGAAAATGAAACAACATCAGCGGTTTCTAACAAGAACGTTGTCCGTAAATAGAAGATCTTTTCAGGTTAGCCGAACATCTTTGACGGTTTCGGCTTCTAGCTAATTTCTAAAGAGACCTCATGCAGGGTGAAGCACCTTCCTTGATGGCTTTCTCCTTTTACAACGTTGAGGAGTCCTTATTGCTTTGGTCCCTTAAATTCACTCCCAAGTCAGCATGAGTTGGACCCTTTGAACCACAAAGTCTCACCTTGTTCAATATTTTACCAAATCCCCCTTGTCTGTCATTAATTTGACGATTCTAATCATCCCCTGTGCTTACAGATTTCCATATCGTCTACATAAATATTTGAATGTTCGAGCATCGTTTGTGTGTGTGTAACAGGTCATTTTTAGCCAAATTTGATATGAACAACAAAATAAACAGAATTTGAAACAAGGAGACAGTGGTTTCACTCTTAACCGAATTTTAGTTTCCAGTGGTGCAAGCTCAGAAAATATCGCGGATATTTTACATGTAGTCGGAAGCAAACTTGTAATTCTTATGACAAATCTGCGCATAACGGTTGGAAGAGAAAATATATAAATCTTTAGTATTTTGTCATTCTGATCAACCACTAGAATTCATCTATTTTTGTAAGATTCATAATAACGGTAGACGAGATACCAATTCAATTTATTTCTGGCCTTCTGGCTCAAAAATCTTCTTCATACATTTTCCAAACAACGAAGAGCAGGGGGTTGGTAGTTCACTGCATGGAAGTTCTGATTCCTAAAATTGGAAATTGAGAAACGATGTGAAATATCATTTGGGTCAATGGGAGGCACGTGTGGGAAATGAATGAGACCCCGGTTGTGGTAATTAAGACCCTTTTCGGCTCTCATTTATAACAAAGAATTCTGAGCCAATTAGTTAACCGTAATGCGACCAGTTTTAACCCCAGAGTTCTTTACTTACTTCGGATCTCAAATGAAGGGAAGGCAAGGGTGAACCGGCGCTGTTAAAACAAATTTTCTCAAACGTAATCTTGAGTAACGGCTCAATGGATTCTAATATACTACGTATGTGAGGTTACCGTAGTCCGTAGTGCACTTGAAAAATGTTTTAGTTTTGTGAGTTAGTTAATCTTGGAGGATAAATGGTCTCACGTGGTGTCTTCAGCCTCCTTGTCATTCGAAATGAATCTCAGGATTAATAGAGGCCCGTCGACGAATGCACTGCCCAGTAAGACACCCGAACCTGTGTATCATTTTTCCAATTTTTTCAACCTTGCAGTAACCCATTGCAGTGCAAACCTTCGCATGACCTTCCTTCATTAACAATTTCTTAAAGTACCTTCCGCCACTCCCATTATTACCTATTAGATTTCAATTTACCCTTTCTTCCCAAAAAAGCTCGAAAATGTTTGAAATGGGAATGGGAATATCCATTTATCATACGGTATGGCACCTGAAGTACGACGATTGCAAATATGAAGTTAGAGCACTATTGCTTAACTGAGGATAGTTTTAAGATTGTGAAAAAAGACTAAAAATCCAAGTTGTCCGTCGAATTTCACATATTTCATCCCAACGGCAGTACCGGACTAACATTATGAATTCTAATTGGCCTTATGAATTTGCCATCAATCATTGTGCTTATTACTATTACCCATATATTTTGTATTTCGAATTATTTAGCTACAAAAACTTGAATTTCTATGAAAAAAATGAATTATCACGGTAATTCGTTTTCTTCGATTGCGTGAAAAGAAAGTAAACTTAATTTGCATCAAGAATGTGATAAGGCAAGACAAGAAGGGTTTACATTTATTCCACTGTCTAGATTTGAATGCTAAAAAAACTAGATCAATAAAAATCAGTGGACGACGGACTTCTTCTAGTCCAGAAGCAAAAGATTCAACTCAGGAGGAGATGGTGGTCAAGACGAGTCAGAAACAAATGATAGTTGCAACCGTGTGTAACGTTAACGTCCAAATCGCTCCTGAACCCCTTCATTAAGACCAGAACACAGGACAACTCGAGTCATACTCAAAACCTGGTTCTGAATACTAATTCTTTTCACCTTAAAATCAAGTGTGCATTTGTATATGATCCTGGAAATTACAAGAATCTGGGAACTATCTGTAATCCATTCAATTTTATATAGTGTCGAATAGCCAGCGAAAGGGCTCCTTTGATTTATAGGCAATTTTGCGGTCTTTAATAGGCATTTTCTTTCTATTGCAAAAATGTGGCGAATGAACAAACTGCCGAAACGCTTAGATATTTAAGGAGTATGTGAATTTAGTATGTTGCCCGCGACACACACATGTCAAGTTTGTCAATCGTGAAAAGAAGAAGAAGAATAATTGTTGAAACTGACTACTGACTACTATAATACTATAGACTGATTGCAGAAGCTCTTGTTCCTGCTGTTTAGTATTGTTGAGCGAGGAATGGCAAATGCCAATGTCCAATTGTCCATGGAGTACCAATAACTAACATAAGTAGTCATACCTACTTAGCCTCAGTCAGTTAAAGTAAATGTAAATGTAAATGTAAAATCAAAATCCTCGCATGCACCCATGCCGGTAAGACGAGTCAATTTTGTATGTCTCGGCCGGTCGGCCGGCCGGCAAGTTTTTTTTAAACTGGACTGACTTGAAATATTTAAAAAATTGGAAATAATTGTTGTGTGCGAATCCAGTTTTCTCTATACGAACGAGTATTGCATTCCCCTGCCAAACCGCCGCCACCAATTATAAAACACAAGCTTAAAGGAGTTTGGACAAACACCCGGTTTTGTGCTCTGCCGATGCCGTCGTCGTCCGTCCGAAACACAAGACAAAACTGCATAAATATTATAATCCTCCACACCGGCTCTCTTAAGTCAATTGAATTAAATAGTCTAGTTTTTGCATTCTAGACTTGCGACATCGCACTCGCCTGGATTTCATTTTTTTTTATTTCTAGTTTGCCTGTCATTCAGTCATACTTGCATACTTCATTGTTTACGCTTATGATTTATTATCGGATGCGTTTGGCTCGGGCATGTAAAGAAAAATATTCAAATGGTTTTGATCGCGATCTCAGTATTTTCCATATAATCATACAGCGATTTTTTTTTACAAATAAATTGTATCATATGCGCAAAAATGGATTTGAAGTAAAAATGACAGGAAATTCTCTTTTATGGAATTCTAAGCCTGTGTGGCCTGTTTGTTAGCCTCAATTTGTAACTAAATTCTTGTATCTCTTCCTTAACCATTTTGTGAAGAATGGAAGAGTTTCTTAATTAATAAACCCTAAATACATTCTTGGGTGAATCGGAAGTGGGAAATACAAGGTGGTACGTGTGCACTACACATGTTGTGGACAGGTGTCTGTTTTTGCGAGAATTTGGTAACATGCGGTGGTCGGGTCCGACTCGGAACGTACCCATAATCGTGGTCGCGGGGCTGACGTGTGTACCTTCACTGGTACATACACCTTGCCTGCTACTCAACATGGCACACGCATTACATCCTTTTTCGGCTTTACTTTGTAGAACGTCCGGTGTCCCGTGCCATAACCATGTCCACAATAAAAGAGTTCTTCATAAACCCGGGCTAAACTTGTATACCTTGTTTTCATTTCAATTCGGTCATTGTCTTGAGGGGGCAAAACCCATCGACTTGTTTATCTGGAACGGAAATCAATTTTAACTCGTTCAGTTTTCGGTCCAAAACTGAAGGAGTTTAAGATAATCATGGTCATGTTGTCTGTCTGTCTGTCGGTCCAGACAATGTAATGCATGGACAGTGATGACTATGCTCTGACCGCCAAGCATTTTCTGTCTGATCCTAACGATTTTGAAAACACCTTGCTTTACTTTACTCCACTTTTGTCTTTTCCGAAGGGGATGATTATATCCTCTTGTATTTTAACAAACAAGCATATTTACAGTGCATGCATACAACCCTCACGGCAATGCGGCATTCAATTCTTTTGACCTGAAGAAGGGTCAGAAGAAGTTCCACGCGTATTTCGTTTCAACTTCAACATTGTTAGCGTGAAATAATTTGTTTGTTGTGATTCAGTCAAGACCTCATATTGAAAAGAGAGAACAGGATCATTTGACAAACTATGAATGATTGTTTCAAGGTGGGGCGAGGGTCAGACAAAGTCAGGAGTTTCAGAATGTTTTAGTTTATTTTATGCGGTCAGCTCAACTCAAAAGGAATTGTTGTAGTTTGCAAAGTAAAATTGAGCGAGTGTTTCGAAGCTGGTTCATCTGTGCGTATAAGAGGAAGCGAAGTAATTTTCTCCGGCGGCTTTTACCTTAGTTTAGAATTCTAGAACGCTAGATTCGACAGATGACAATTTTTCAATTAAGGCCGGGCCGGGATTAAGCAAATTAATCTTCAAATTCAACTGAAGTTCCGCCAGTCGAGGTCAGCTACACTTATAGCTTCCAAGGTGGGTCAAACATCGAACATATCATGCATTGTACTCCAGAATGTGGCTGCGGGTTATTTTTTCGTTGTTACTCGTTACATAAGAGTGAAAATGAAGGAATCTAAAAATGAAATTGGGTTGATTGACGTTTAGAAGATGATTACATTGAAAGTAACCCCTTCCTTTTTTCCCCACATTTTAGACAAGAGGATATTATTGGTAGGTAGCGTTGATAATTTTACGTTTGAGAGGATTAGAAGGATCAATAACTGTGCTGTACTGCAAGATAAAAGCACCTTTCCTTGTAAAAGTTCAATATTGTCAGACACTTATTAAGTGCAATTCAGACGGTTTTTCTGTCAGTCCATCCGTCCGTCGGCCAAAAAATCCCTTGCAATAAGGACAACTAAAATACAGTACAATACACCTCCAAGTTTTTGTTGGTTTTTCTCCTGTTTAATTTACTACCGGGGCTCATTATGACAGAGGAAAGGGTGAAAGAAGGAAGGTAAGGATTTTTCTTACTATATAGTTTAACTCATCAGGTATTTATTTTTTTAACAGAGAGAATTTTGGGTCATTAGAGCATACGTACTGTACCTTTAAGTCACAAAGCCAATGCTGAGCTTCAGTTAATTGAAGCGCAACAATGCAAACCGCGCACCGCGCAAGATTTTTCTGGGATGATCCCATCCCCATCCAACTTTTTCTTCAATAATATCAGGCTAAACTATCTTGCTACTTTTTTTAAACTTGTATGACGTTCCTTGTATGTAATAAAGGTCAGGAACATACCTATGTACCTGCCTTAATCTAAATCCCATCATTTCACTCCTGAACCCTTTCATTCCGTCCTTCACATTTTATGGTTCCTTTTTTGATGAGAGGACAAACCCATAGGACTGGACAAAAAATACCAGGTAGGGTCTTATTAAAAAATGAAAACTCGGGAAGAAAGAATACGTACACGGAAGAATGCGTAAGATGTAATTGGTGGCTGGATCGTAATAGCTGTACGTACGTACATAAAATATACTATAGACTTGCCTTAATGGAATGGTTAATTATGAAGCGAAGAAAATTACAATGTTGATGAATCGTTGGAGTTGGAGGAGCTTCGATCTCCGTGCCGAGAAAGACATCAAGTCCAGTCATAAAGACCAATTTTAGTGCCACATTAAAATCACATTTTTGGAATCTTCTTCGACCCTGAACCTCAAAACCTGAAGGAGTAATTATAATGGCTTTGCCTCTGAAATGATCTGTGATAAGAAGTGAGAATAAGTATCTCTAGACCACACCTGATGGGAGAGATTAATTTGCACCATAACAGGTACAATTAAAACACATTTGGAATTTTTTGGCTTCTATAAACTTTAAAGTGTCCATACGAGTTTACTTACATGTTCGGTGAATACGTAAGGCGATAGAAGTTAAACCTAAAAGAATTTAAGAATTTTATACTCATTTGTCGTTTACGACGCGACGGAATAACGGGGTTTCGGTGATCCGTAATGAGACAATTGTTTCAATTTAATGGCAAGTTCAAGTTCAAAAAGAAAAGTATAAATCATAGTAAGTACAACCAAGCTATTCAAACATACAGTATGGTATAGGAAGGGGGAATGCCGTAAGTAATTACGAGAAAGATTGAAAAGGGTCCAGGATGACCTCTGACCTCAACACGAGTAGAAGGGTTAGGAAAACTAGGTCAAGTCAAGAAAGCTAAAATTAGTATGTTATACCGGTAATTTAATGTAAGTTTCGTTCAATACATCTAAGACTGTTCAATGCAATGTCTGTGATATTTTTCATTATAAGGACAAGTCCGAAGTTACTATAGCACTAGGTTTCTTTCTACTTCAATTTCTTTTAAATATTTTTCAGAGTATGCAAATTTCTGCATTATTTTAGGCTGATCAACTTCACACCAAATGTTTGACATGTCATAATCCAAATGCAATTGCAAAGAATTCATAATAAACGAATGAAATCATCCTCGTGGAATTAAATTTAAATCTCTTCGCAAAATAAAATGTTAAGCCGATGACATCCACATCAGTTCAGATTAATTCTTGTCATTCTTTAATTCTATGCTAATCCTTTGAGCACAAAACTGAATCAATTATAAACCAAATCCTAAGTACGACTGACTGACTGTATAGGTTTTGCATTGGAATTGGAATTGGAATTGCACGACAGCCAGGGAGATCAACTTCACTTCACATACATGTAGGTCCGTCATCATCATCATCTTCTCAAAAACCAAACCGGATTTTTAATCTCTGCCCGACTGCATAATGTTATAAAGTGTAATAAACATGAATGACCGACCGTAGGTACTACAAGGTTCAGAAAAAAAAAGAGTAGTAGTGAATGAAATCTCCAAGAATTTAAATGAGAGCAAAAGAATCCATCTCTTTGAATGCTGGAAGATGTTTGAGATTATTTAACTGGTTTTCAACTTATCGGATCACATTCATTCGTCCGGCCAAACGCAATTCCTCGGAACGAACGGCCGAGGTGGATCATTCCTACTATTCTTTTTTTTACAGTAGTCGAGTACGACAAGACACGCACGCATACACATCTTACGCATAAGGTTTTCAGTCAAGAGAATATTAATTTATTACTTGATTAAATGTTTTGAATTAAAAGTATTGCAGAGACGACTGCTCACTTTCAGTGGATCAGAACTTACGTATAAGCAAGCACTCCCTTGAATCTAATTAGAATTAAACAGACTCAAACCCAGCAGCAGGCATAATTTATCTATCTGCACGCATGTTTAATTGCAAAGTAGCTTAATGAATTCTCCTCGTTTGTTTCACAGTTTATGACCAACCGAGAAGTACGTAATGTGTACAAACGCAAACGTAACGAACTTGTAAATGCATTATGGTCGAAATATATTGTAATTGTTCGAGATTTTTAATAGCAATTCAGTCACGAAGTCACAGTGTGACAAAAGTGCAGAACTACATAGGTAAGTATTTAATTTTGTATGTACATAAAGTTCAATGCTGAAGTCTAAAAAAAATTACACTCAATTGTTAGTATAATCTGGATCTTAAGTTCAGTACATGTTTTGTATGTGAACAAAAGAACAGTTTAACGAATGAATGAGCGTGGGAAGTGTTTATACACTGATAACCAAGTAGGGGAAGTTTTTTTTTTGTTTGGCACGAGGGTGGGATTTGTTTACATAATGGCTTACAAAACGGTTCTCACTTGCTCATTTCCATAGTCTTTTGTGCAGAGCTATTAGTCCAACCACCGCACCGCGGCCACAACAAACGTGACAAGACAACCCACGAAACACTCAACGGCACGCGTCCACGACTCAACTCCAATTACACCGCACCGCTGCAAATGTGTTGCTGCAAATGTGGCCATTAGTGTTGAGTGTCGATATTCAAACTCTGAATAAGAAATTCTAACTCATAATTTTAGTAACGCAGCACATGTAACTCCTCCTCAGGAAATTTTTAAATATTTTTTTAACAATTCATTCTGAAAATTCATTTCCCATTTTTTCTTCTTCAATAAGCAGTTCTGTTATAATGCTTGCGGTGATTTTTGAGTTCTGTCAGTTTGAGTTTTTATTAATCTGATGAGAATCAATATGGTTGATTTTTAATTTATCCGGTGATCTTTCCTCGCCTTTATCACAATGAGAAAATACTACTTGAGTAAGTGTAGCAAGCAGTACTCTATTTGGGATGCAAACCTGGAGTTTTGGATCATTTTTATCAGTTGATGTTTTATTCTTACTCTTGTTCCCATTAACATGTAGTCCATAAAAGACTCAATTTACATTTGAATGGTTGAAGCGTTTAAAATATCTCTCTGAAACTGTTTGAGAATCTTAAGTAAATGTTTGAATCTTTGAATGTAATTTGAGATGTGTCACTGGTCGAGATTTACTATCATTCCTTCATTGGTATTCCAGTACTACAAATACTACTTAAGGTTCATCCAGGAAATTCTCGGACTGACATCCAGAGTAGAGTTCAAAGCTGTGAAAGTAATGTGTTATGTGAAGAAACCACTTCTGGAAACAATGTGGTCAGATGAAGTACGAGGTCTCAAAGCATTCCTTTGAAATTCCACTGGACCTGGACCTGACATGTGGAATCGGCATGGACTCTTTAAAATATTTGAATATCATAGCTGGTGGTAACATGAGGACCAAAATGAAAAAAAGAATGAGCTTAAAAGCTTCTCGTTTTTCAGTTCAAGCGAAACAATTTAGAGTGACCAGCCGTGGAAAACTTCGCAGCACATGTCACCTGCAAGGAATAATAATTTTCTTTTAGGATTGCAAGGTAATCCAAAAATTCCTAGAAAGATTTTTCTGCTTTGTAAGTTCAGTCAAGATATATTTTCACTCCATGCATTGGATTCCATTTCTTTGCCTTCTTTGCGACCCGTTTGGTGTTGTGTTTTTTGTGCGACAACGACAACTTAAAAGTTACGTCTTTTGACTTTTGGTTGGTAGAATTTTACGATTAATTTGTGCACAGCGAAATGGACAGGTTTATATTAACAAAGCTGTGGCTGTGTTTTGTTATGTTATGAGAATTTTTGCAATTCAGAAAATTCAATTAATAATTCTCACCACGAATCAACAAAATTGCATAAAATGGTATGAATATCCTAATTGATCAAAAGAAAAGTTGTTCAGACCGATATCAAGTTTTTGTTCATTTAAATTAAAGAAAGAATCACTCGCAGGGACGTAAATAAAATAGAATTATGAGTCGTTTTAATGGTTTTCCTTATTAAATTACACCGACAGGTTAGACATAGACTTGTTGGCTCTGTTTCTTCTTTGATAGTCCTTCCCTTGTATTCTACCATGTACCGACACCGCCAAATCCACACGACATATCGGACAGCTAATTAAGCTCAGTTTTTGAAATCTTTCGTATATGTACGACTGAGGATGACATGCCGACGATTTTGATATGCATTTGCGCACATTTCAAGAAAGTACAAATGAGACAATGCGATGAAGTACAAAAAATGCAAATTTTTCTTGTCTTCTCTTCAATTTTTTATCACACGTCAAATAAAAACAATAAATTTTACCTGTCTTGAAATAAGAAGTTTGACAACATTTTGATAGGATTTTCACAGCATTCTATATTCTATTGAATTTAAGTAGTTTTCAATGATTTACGCACTTGCATGTACAAATTAATTTGAGTAAATTGTCTAGGTCTCGTATGCGATTATTGAAGGCATTTTTTTTCGTCACGGAAATCGACAAAAATTGTACAACTGACAAATCATTGGTACGCGATTTTGCAGTAAACGGATGAAGTAATTCTTAAGAATTCGCTTCCTCGAATACAGACGTTGATTCACGAATCGATCCAAGATAATTTTTGAGATTTTTCAGGTTTCCACGTTTAAAAAATTTACGTACGCAAGTTTTCAAGGTGTTCAAGAGATGTTCAAGAGCACAATGGATTCATGTTAGATCTTTATGTTGAAAAAATAATAGGGATAAAGTAATATTTTACTGAAGCAATGCTTATGCCTCGTTGCAATTAATCTATTTTAATACTACAAATTCTTAAAATACAAAAAATGAATACCAGTACGTAAAAAACGCTACCGTTAAAATTAAACTACCTGAGCACACGTCACCCGTGCCGTGCTTTCCTTTCAGTACTATCATGATGTGTATAAGCAGGTGCAATTTTGCGGAGGCGGCAGCAGACTTATAATACTTTAGTTTAATTAGTGACAACAGTCGGTGAATGCACCTTCAGGGAAACAGAAAGGTTGTCCATCTGCAGAGTACGTAGAATACAGTTAAACCATCTTTAGAACTCTTGAATCGTTTCTCGGTTCTTTGTGAGATATAAACTGATGAGTCAAGGAGCAGAGCAATTCAGAATGGATAAGGGCTCTTAAATGAAACTTAACTTCTGCTGACCATAATATTATTACTATTATGACTATGACTATGACTAAGAACACTTGGTATTTCCGCTCGGCACGGGTCCACCTTGCCGTTCTTTTCCCTTCAGGTCTTTGTCTCGTGGTAATCTTCGTCCGTTAATCGCGTGTTACATATTTCAGGTGCATCCGAATGATTATAATCTTAAGTAAGAATAAATAGAGCGAATTAAAATATTTACATATTCTGAGTACCCACAAAAAAACACCTTGAGTTCAGAAGAAGCTTTTTGAAGTGTGCTAATGGCTAAGCCTATCTACATATCTGTAAGCCCTATTTAAGTCACTTTAGCACTTGATTGTTTATCAATCACTAGCTGTATTGACGAAAAATCGTATGTATATATTATTGTGGAAATTGGATTGGCTTTCAATTTGCTATTGCGATCGTAGCAGTGAAAAAGCTGCAATGGAGAAAAATTTCTTCCGATCAACCACAATGCATTGTTTACGAGTGTGATCGTACCGTCACAATAGGAAAATGAGTGATGCGATACTTCAATGAATCGACTCTTTGTCACTATGTCGTTATCTAGAATTATAAAAAGTTCATCGACTAGGAATTGTTGTGCCTGTATAAGCAATTTAACACCGAAATCGTAAGAAATTCTGACTTGTTGTTATCAGTCTCGAAGACGGAAGCGGAAGAAGCCTCCGAAAAATCGATTTCCGAATAAATCTTATTCGACTAACGACTAACCATGTCATCTGTTCAAATTTATTCTACATTTCGACATGCCGACGGTTTCTACGACCTGAGATCACTTATCTGTAATTATCATTTTTAACTAATTTACTATAATTATACACTTTAATTGGCCCAGAACCTATTCACGGGCAATCACCGCGCATCTTATTTTATCGGACCCAACAATTACAGGTATCTTACACTATCCTGTATAGAATCGTTTAAACAAAGTCTCCACGTAAAGATTTAAAAGATAACACTTTAACAAAATCTTGAATTTGTAATCTAATGGATGCACAGACTGTTTTACGTACGTAAGGTCGTTGGCTCCCGATAATTCAAATTTAGATACTAATATCGTCTTCAACCCTATAATTAGTAGGGTGATTATTGCTACCTCACAGAAACCAGTAACTCGACTACTTACCACACACCTGAATTTTTATTCAGGTAGCCATGGTGGATTAATGGATTCATAATTGATAGTTAATTTTGGATTTGGTTATAAATCAAACCTGTCAAAAACAATGATCCGGGGTTAATATTAACATTTAAATGAGGGAGAACGAAAGTTCGATTGGAAGAATACTGATGAATCGGAAATACTCTTTTTCTGTGTGCAGTGAATTTGTTGAAGAACAGGTAGGTTATTCAGACAATGTACCTTCATTATTTACTAGCAAGTAATCTCCAACACGATCTTAAAACTTCTTGACAATTTTGTCCTCACTTTGATGAGGAAGATGATGTGTCATGATAATTGGGTACCACCGCGATACACTACATTTTTAGGTGCACCCGAATAAATGTAAAAGAATTAAGTATCCACAGTTTGAAGTTACCTGGTATGTATGTATGTTTGTATGTTTTTGAGAGTAAGTTAAGGAAGGAATGAAATTACCTGGTACAGAAATACAATAATATTTGGATGATTAGTTTATAAGACGTTCGGATTGCTACTTGAATATTAGAATGGTCAGCTGAGACGCTATTTGAGTATTTTTGTAAACATTCCGACAGACAGAATAAACTGGTAGATGAATTCACAGAAAGGTATAGAAATATTTACTCATATTTTTCTATAGTTTTTGAAAATTCTCATTGCTTTTCTTACTTATTCAAACAGACTGACTATACATGCTTCCTTGTGATAATACATTCCATGTAAACCTCTGGTTCTCATATAAAAGTTTTAACTACCATTTATACCTTGTACATTCTGTAAATACACCTGTGACTTTAAATATACCTGCCAACTTTTGTGTAAGGTCAGGTAGATATTTGCTGAATACCACACTGCACCCACCCACCCTTCAAGTTAAGACAATTTGATGGTAGAATTACATACAAATCGTACGAAATCTACTATCTAAACGTAAAGACATGAAAGGGTTTTCATGGAGATCTGTTCGTCCAATCAGTTCCAATTATCTTCCTGACGTTCGTCGACCGCACGTCCATTTCTTCTTGACGGAAAATATGTATTCTCAAAGTACATGAGCATTCAAGTTTTCAATTCCTTCAAGAATATTCTCCCTAATCTAAATCGTATCATCAGTGAACCCTTTCTTTTCTCTAGTTGAGCCAACTTTAATGAGAAGGAACCATACTTTACAAAACTTTAAAGGAACCCAAAGTACCCAGGTACCCTTGAACAGGTCCGACAAGACAAGGGACGAAAGGGTCAGACACTAATTCTAATGTGGAGTGCATTGCATAGTACATCCACACAGGGTTAATTATTGGATAGAATATTACATTAACCAAAAAAGTGTAGAGTCGTTTCCTCTTCCTTCTTCGGAGGAGAAAGACATCAAAGAAAATCATATGCTGACAATTGCAGTCGCACATTAAAATCACATTTAAAATCTTCGACCTGACATTATAATTATTGAGTTCAACCCTTTACATTTTTACTCCTTACGAATTTCCGATATGACTGTATTGTATGGAGTCTCCTCTTGGATTGCCTTTGTTTCAATCATATTTAAGTAGATATCAGAGCTAGAAATGATAAAAATGTTACAATTTAAACCTACTGATCTCATGGTGCTAGAAAACCTAATACAAGTTTTGTATATTTTTTAACTCGACAGACCCTCTCACAGTTAATCTGAATTTCTATGCAGAAAAGTATTCGTTTCTAGTGTAACTTTACGATTAGTATAAATCCTGTGGCTTCATAAAAGTTTACGGGAATTTTGATAGACGATTTCTGAATAAATCAGAATTGCGCAGAATTAAATTCAGTTTTACTTTTATGAGAGTCTGTTCTGCACTATGAGATAGGTAGTGCGTGAGTATCTGCTCTAAAATTTCCCTCTAGGATTGTATGTGTTTATGAAATGATAGCTTAACGTAACATAACTGACGAAACTAATGAGTTAATTTCAAGCACCCAGTATGATCACGAATTTACAAATGAAATTAGACGTCTGATGACGGGATTTGCATTTTAATTTTGAGTTACTCTTATGAGACACACCTTCTTCTGGTTAACAAATACAACGGGCTCATAATTGCTGGTTCAGATTCATTCATATTATTATGTGCGATTTGTTAAACCCTTGAAGATTTGTTCTCATTTACCTCACATGTGTTTGTTCAGAAATTCTTAACATTCATCAACTTCCGCATATTCAAATCATATTCGTATCTAATACTTCCGTTTATGAACCTTAAAGATTTGAACTGAAATCCAGGGAGTAGTTTACAGGATCTGCGGAACTTCATATGAGTTCCTTCAGGCTAAACTGTGTTGTGTGCTAATGTTTTCAGCGCAGCGGCTTACTAAACACCCACAAGTATTAAATATAGTTCATAAAATTTTCAGACGGTTCGACGAACACCTTATTATTACTTTTTTTCAAGAAGGAATTTACACTTCCACAGAAATAGCACAGTTTCATGCCCTCCTTTATGTTACTCTTTAAAAATTGAGTTGTGTATGAGCGAAAGAATGCAATAAAATCTTGTTCCCACCTATTCTCTGACACATTAAGAAGAGGAAACATCTTAATTTTTGAGAACAGCAATACTTGAAAAACACCCATCCTCATAATGGTCATTTTCACATTAAATTTATATTTACGAGGAACGTAATCATAAAGAGAATGTGTTAACACGGGTAAACCCCTCATTGTTATCACGTTTCTTCGGCTCACTTTTACAAACAAGGTAATAATATACGCCTTCCATTCCGTATTATGTGCTTTTACTTTTGGGGGAAAGGAATGGCAGTATTTTTGCCTTTAAATGGGTAATAAATTCTATTTTGTAGAGTATTGGACTTCAATTTTATGTGTCATATTCCAAAATATTAAAAATTACAAGGCAAGGGCGGAGATTTTTTAAAACGTAGAAACCATTGATCTGAACGTGTTCAAGGTGAGGAGTTGGACTTGAGCTACAGTATTGACCAGAAAGGTGACTTTCTCGTTTTAAG